>VDFB02055360.1:0-25806 GCA_007258455.2 Sequoia sempervirens
CTTGATAAGTAAGTGGGCAAGGCATGTGAACCTTCCCGAGGATGAGTATCAAGGCAGGTTATTAGCACCATGATTTATCAAAGAGGACCATGAAATAAACCCTGAAGACGTCATTGTAATAGTATGGTTGCTGTTATAGGCAGGGTACAATGATAAGATTAATAAGGCCTCATGCACTTTGCAATGGACAGTACAACATAGAGAACAGGATTTACACTTCACATTGGATTAACAAATAAAGTGACAGAGCTTCAAGGGTTTTGTGAGAAGAGTACAGTGATATCTTAAGGCCGTAAACTGTAAATAAGGAAGCAGACATGTTAAAGCAATTTGGGGTCATCAAGAGTTAAAGAGTAGACCACTATGCAACTCCAGGAATGAGAATTATGGGCAGAGACAAAAGAATACAGAGATAACCAAAGAGTAGTGAATGGTATGGTTGCATGATTAAGACAATGGTATTGATAGGTGATCAAACAAGTGAATGACAGGATAGTTCGTAGAAGCTAACATTAGAATGAGCAGACCTGTGGAGAGCAAGGCCAGATGTATCACAGTCAATAAGGCAGCCACATACACCACAGATTGATGATAAGGATGAAAAGAAGTGTAACAGTCCTGTAGGTAGCTGATAAATATAGTGCGAACCTGACAAAGGTACTAAGGACAGTGATGATACTGCCTGGCTCACTACAAATTCTAATTTTTCCTATACTAAGAGCCACTACCTTGTTGAGACTAAGAGTTCTTAGGTTTTGGTTGGGAACATTATGCTTGATGGCCCTTAGAGGAACCTGCAACCTGAGACTAACCAACTTGAGACCCAATACTAGTTGGAGGTGCGCTACTAAACTGTATAGTTGTATGGCCTCCTAGAGCCATTGCTACATTCTCCTCTACCAGCCAAGCTTTCTCTACTGTCACTTTCATGGTCTTCAGCTTGAAGACACAGACTACTCCACAGAAATAGGCATTCAAACGCCTAATTAAATGTTGCACCAACATAGCCTTGTCATCACTAATTCCTACTTATTGCTTAAGCTCATAAAACAGGGCTCATATTATTCCACAGACATGGCCGTCTATCTCAGCTCATGGAACTCGTCAGAATGACACTATCTCTAGTGTTCTGACAGGAAATGGGCTCTAAACCTCTCCATGAATAACTCCCAAGTCACTCAACCGATGTCTATGTGCATTTTATTCTCCTCTAATAGCCACCATGTAGATGAAAAACCTTTGAGATGTATGATGGTGCACCTAGCCTTAGTTTTCCTACCATAAGGATGCATAGCAAAACACCTATGCAAATCAATCAGCCAAGTGTCTACCTCCAATCATCCACCTGAACCATCAGAAGTGGGAGGACATGCCCTCAAAAGGTCTCTCATGTGACCTACTACAATCGCACCATACTTCGCTGCTATGTCTCTCCTCCTAGGTGATCTCTCTCCCTGACCAACCGCTACTCCTCTTCCTACCCAAGGCCTAAGCAGCCAAGAAAATCCTCCATCAATTGAAACAGCTACACTCCCTCTAACCTCAATTGACCCAAATTCTAACCTCTACCTTCCAGGTTATTCTAGGAACCTTGTTGTTCCTCACGTTCAAACTCATGGCAACTCTGAGACAAAGTGCCCTAGAAGTTAGCCCTACAGCCACCACCATGACCTCTACCTCAACCTATACCTCGAGCCCAAGGAATCTTCCTACACACCAACATGAAAAAATAGGATATAAATATTAGGCGAGGATGAAAGAAGGGGGAAAACATAAGCTTAAGAATCTAAGCACTGAGACAACATAATGGGCTCAATTAACCTAGAGTACTGAATGTTAGAACTTCGCTTTGATACCAAGTGTAATGGCCTACCAAGAAACCCCAAAGGACAACACATCTAACAAATAATTATGACACAACATTTTTTTTAAAAGCGAATCAACATATAGATCATACTGTCAATTACATAGAATATAAACTACATGCACATATGCTCTCATTACGTCCTTTAGGGTAATATTACTACATTACAAACATATCAATTATCCAATCTAAACATACATCATAAAATAACTAACAACAAGAGTTTAAGAAAATCCACTACATTAAATATATTAAATGTATATATTTCCATAGATACAACACCATTGAAGATCATATAGAATGAGAAAATTAGTACATGATCAATTTATCTTACATAAGGGTTCATCAATACATTGTCACAAGATTACATTATAGCTTTCCTTATAATTACAAGAAGAATACATAAAATATGTAAGATAGGATACAACTAAAATGATTACATTACATAACATCATTGCTATCACAAGTGTGGTACAAAATCTAGAATCTTTGCATAAGATGCAACATCCATGCTCATGAACATCGGTTGGTAACCCAATGGAGTGCATAGCATGTTCCACCTGATCATGTGAAACCCGAAGGTCCATCCCATGTGCTAGGAGATGAAAATAAAGATCAACTACACAAGAAGTCAAGAAGACAAGGACCAACATAAATCCATCATACAAGGTACACAAATCATCACATAACAATGACACTGCTTCCATAGGCACACAAAAAACAAGGGGAAAAATACAAGTCAAGGGAATCCTAGACTACAATATGGAAGAGTGTCATCGCATGGTTCTGGAATGGGTTGTCTAACATTCCTCTCACTAGGACGTGGCCCCCATCTATGGTTGTGTGACATTCCTCTCACTAGGACCCAGCCACATAGGGTGACACATGCATAGCCAAAAACCCTTTAGTGAGGACAAGGAAGTTGACATTGCCAACTAGGCCTTCTCACCCAAGCCTTAGCCTAAATGAGCACTACGACAAGGGTGAGGACATCAATTAACTTTTTATGTGAAAGTTAACCATATGTCTAGTTCATTTGTTACATTATCACTAAATTAAATAACTCTCCAATGGGTTGTCAAGTTCACCACATTAGGATTCAGCCCCCATTAAGAGCCACTCCCCCTACTTGCAACTAGAAGACCCAATTCAAAAAATAGGGTAAATCCATCTTGCACACTAAATGAAACCACAAGAAACACATTTCCAGAGCAATACATGGACCCTCTTGCTCACAAATCATAACCATAATAATAATTCAATAGTGCAATGTTAGAGACCCTTTTGTACACAATCTCAAAAAAACACCAACCACTGCCATGTGAAATGAAATGAAACTCATGAAAACACTCATGTATTGATATGGGATGTCCAGGCGAATCTACCTAGACCCTGGCTCCCATTCTAGGTTGTCTTGGCAGCCCCACCTGATCTCTGACTCCCATAAAAATTCATGCAAGTATGACCATAATCCCCTCTAATCTCTAGAAGCCTACCACAACAACCTCGCACAAATTACTCCCATATTAAACAATAACTAAAAATCACATTGATTTCACTACACAAACACCTTATTTAGTGCGTATAACAATCCAGTGCTACAACCACAGACACCTTATTTCCATATATTTAACCTAAAAATCACATGAATCAATAATGCAACAACAACCATAATGGCACTTATACTTAAAATAATCCACAACCTATAATTTAAAAAAGTAATTTAATTTCCTTTATTTAATCAATTATCTTAATTACCTATAGATGTGTATGCAAGTCACTTATCTACTTGGTCGATTAATCACCTTAATTTTGTAAAACACTCACATAATTAAACAAGAAAACAATAACCCAGGAAAGTATAATATTAACTTGGAATAACATTCATTTGTTAAATGATTTAAAAGAAATAAATTTTTACAAGAGTTTATATTATTCATTCCAATAAATCCTTTAAATTTCCTAATTAAATTGAATTAAATTATTTTCTTATGTAATATTCCAATTTATTTTTCTAACAAAAAAAACATTGATTTAAAAATAAAATAATCTTTAACTCATCCCATAATATATATTTATACATACATACATACATACATACATACATACACACACACACACACACACAAATATATATATATATATACCATGCGTATAACAAGGAGCAACACCAAATAAAATTCTAGCCAAATCATGGGCCTATTGCTCAATTTCAACCAAAGTAATCACATAAGTCTTGGCAATTTGCAGCCCATGCAAAATTTGATTTCCAAGCATGGCAACAAGGGTCGATACACAAAGTGTTGTCATTTGGCACAAGAAAACCCAACATACATTACAGTTGGAAGTTGAATATCATAAAAATCCATTTAATAAAAAAAAATAAAAACCATGAGATATAGATTTTTGTAAATCTTAAAAGTAAAACAAAAATTGAAGCACACCATACCAATTCAATAAGGATTTTAAAGAAATCTATTTGAGGATGAATCGGGCTTTTAATTCACACCCTTCAAAAATCATGACCATATAAATGTAAATTGATAGCCACCTAAATATATTGTTTAGAAATCAAATTCTAACCATTAGCTTATAAAATTTGGTTGTTTAACAAAGGAAGGCGCATATTATCAAAATTGCACCTCAACATAGTATTCACATAAAACCTAAAAGAATATAGATGTCGGACTCAAACCAAGGGAAAAAACAAGGCATCAAATCCTAAAGTTTAAGCATAAAAGAATATCGATTGGCATTCATCTATAAACATCTTTGGTGAGTTTTTCCTGCAGTTTAGTTTTCAAGTTTTCTATAAACATCTTTTGAAGATGTGGATTAGGAATCATGACATCAATTTGATAGTAAAGAGATTGATATTGTGACATAAAGTCAGTTATCTTTTCTTCTTCACGTTGTTTTCATCTCATCATATCGGCCACGGTCTTCTTTGGAGTCATATGCAATTGGAAATGATTTATAAATGCATCAATTAGTTCATTGAATGAATGAATTGAATTGTTTGGTAAGGATGAAAACCATTCTAAGGCAATGTCTTTTAAATTCCTAGGAAACAGTTTGGCTAATAGTTTATCGTCAAGGAGAAAGTCACTACATAAGGCGGTGTAAGCATTAACATGGTTAGAAGGATCTCCCTTCCCTCCATATTTCTCAAATCTAGGAATTTATATTCCTTGCAGCATCGGTGTTCATAATATTTCTAGAGATAGTGGGCTGCCTCAAACATAATAGGTGGGTGGTCCATTCTAGGTTTGGTTTATGGTTGATATTTTCTTTTGCATGGAGGAGATGGTTTGAAAAAGTTGTGTTATGAGAGGGCCAGTGTAAGTGGTATGCGGTGGAAGGGAAAGTGGTGATGGAGTGTATGTAGTGGTAGGGAAAGTGAAGGGGATGCTTATAGATGGTATGGTGGAAGAGGATAGAACATGTGATGCCACATAAGAATTAAGAATGCTAGTAGGAATAGTCGAGGAAAGAATCACATTGCTAACCTGTTGCATTATTGTTGTGACTTGAGGAGTGGTATAGGTAGGTATGGATGCTCCTATTGAAGGGGGGGGAGTGTGAGGTCCTCCTTGATTAACCATAGTGTTTGCTGGTTGGATGTACTAGAGGTGGAAGGAAGATGTTTGTGGTATATCTTAGCAATATTTTTCATAATGTTTAGGCCTTCGTCGCATTCAAGCATGTCATGGATTTTTTCTATTGCATGAATCACAATAGTTGAAATTCTTTCAAGACATAGTGAATGTTGGAGATGTGTTAAGCCCTCATGAATGTGAATGACTTTTTCTTGCGGAATGTGCTTGTTTTGTGTGTAAATTTGCATGTTATTGGAAGGAAAATCCTTACTAAAGGTAGGATCCATGCCTAGTGTACTAGTTGCAATACTAGGAGTGGGAGTGTTAGACAATCCAAGATGCACAATGAGTGCATTATCATGGGATAGAATGAGTCTTGAGCTTCATCTCACTAAGGTATTAGCAATAAGACACCAAATGCTCATGCAAAAGTTTCTAAATGTGGGTGGATGCAAATGAAATGTAAACAAAGAGAAATAAAATGCTAATAACTGAAATTCTGGAAACTGTAATAGCAATCCAATAACAAAAACTAGAAATGCAGAAATGTTCAAAAAATTCTAGAAATTATAGTACAAAATGTGCAGGAGGACTAAGTCGCCCAATGTGGCGAATTAGTCCCTGTAGTGATTTTTTTTTAGAGTTTCAAAAAAAATTAAATGAAATTTTATATTTTTCAGATGGTTAGATGCAACTACAGTATGGAAATGTAGAATTTTTGGAATTTTTAATCAAATTTAATGCAAAAAATGCAAGCTATATAAGCTTTTAACTAATGCAATTTTTAAAACACTAGGATGCAAATTAAACAATGCAAAACCTAATGCAATGTTGATGCAAGTTGTTCCTAGGATGCAAATACACTTAAAACCAAATGTGAAATGTTCAAAATTCTATTTCACCAAAATGAACCAAAATTTTTTGTAGGGGCTTCTCTCTTACACTTATAGGGTTTTTCACCTAAAAGGAGAAAGGTATCACATAAAACATAGAGGTTCACTAAAGAATAATGATAGTATGATGGAAATATGTATAAATGCAAAGAAATGATGAAAGATAATAAATATTAATGCAAAACCTATGAAATGCAAGTTGTTTGAAAACACAGTGATGTATGCAAAATGACCTTAGAATGCAAGTAAACAATAACAAAGATAAAAAAGATGGAGAGGTGCACCTAGAAATAGAAATTTGATGTAGAGAGGCTCTGGAATTCTGCAGATTTTGCTATTGAAGCCCACTAGGACATTTACACCAACCTGAGCAACTTAGTCTTGTTTCAGGGAGATTCTGTTGGAACAGATTTCTACCAAATGGGTAACTCAGAAATGTAAAAATCACTTTTCTAGCCTGGCAGTGGGACTAATTCACCACAAATGGTGGCTTAGTCGACGTGGGAATCTCAAGAAATTTTGGACAAGAATCTGTAGCCTTCGTTCGATCTGCACTTCCCTTCCTAACAAGTGTCCAATTCAAATTCTAAAGAAAATGAGCTAAAATAGGTCTCCAAGCTTGAATTAGGGATTTGTTGACTTGAATGACTTTGATGGATTGTTGACCACTTTTTAATACCTTACTCTTTGAAAAATCAGCATACAAGATCTACAAACACACATGCAAAGAGGGGGAAAAGGGTTGAGGGTTAGAGAATAGGGGTTTGCCTTGGTCAAACCCCAACCTTGTAATCAAACCCTAGAAAATGAAATGAAATAGAAATAGAATGATGAATGAACAACACACAATGTCACAAACTCACCAAACCCTTGATGTTGAAACTCTAAAGATATGTAACAAGATTCTCTAATGGATGCTTGATGATGCTTAGAATTCTTGAGAATGATTAAGTAAATGAATGAATTGCTTGAATAATGAATTGATAATTAGAAGATTGTAGGAGATGTGAAATGGGGGGAAAAACCTTTATTTATACTTGATTTTTCAATATTTCTCAAAAATAACACATCACTGACCGACCTCAAGGTTAAGAGAATAAAATCCCGCTAAAAAATCAAAATTATTTTGATAATTGTGCCCAATGGGAATAAGTTTGACAAGCTGGTGAATTGGTCCCACCAGGAAAATTTTACTAGGTGTCGGGGATTAAAGTTTGTTTAATAACTTGGTTTAATGAGAATATTCTAAAAAATACACTTAAGTAGGGCCGAAAAGTGCATTAAGGGGACATTTAAAAATAAGAAAGGGTTAATTTAGTGATGACAAGTCTAGAAAAGCATGAGTTTGTTTCAAATCTTTACAACACTTTGAAATAAGACTTTGTAAGTGGTAAAAAGAGGTCATTTAAGTGAATTATAATAAAAGGGTCCTCAAAAAGTGTGAAAGTTGGTTACAACACTTCACAACACTTTTACAAGACATCCTAGAATTCTTAATGTTTCTCAAGGGTCTAAGATCTAATGTAAATGTGTTGGCCACATTGCAACATTAATTCTAGGAAGAATCAATCCAAAGTCCATGAGAGAGACTCAAGTGAGTGTAAAAATGTCCAACTATACATTTTTTGGTGACATGGAAATCAATGCAAAAAACATGTTCTCGTGACTCAATCCATCTATAAATTTCCTTCCATCTACCAAACATAGTTTGGCAGTGCCACAAAATTTATTCCTCTCCTCTTCTTGCAAAGGTATCAATTTAATTCTCTTTCCATTTGATGCCATAGTATATGTATTTCTTCTTCTATAATGAATTTATTTCTAATCATGTTGTCATGGTCTCCCTAATTGTAAATCGCATGCATCCATAGGAATAATATCACACAATACTTCATCCCTATATAATCCAATATGAAACTTCACCAAACATTGTTCATTCACTAGTATCTTATGATCATCTTGTATCCATGCTATCCTATAAGGGTTGGGGTTTTTCAGTCTCTTCAAATTCAACTTGGTCATCATCTCCTCTGAAACTAGATTATCAATACCACTACTATCAATGATTACATAGCTTTCCTACGGACTTACATCTAGTTCTGAATAGAAATTTCCTTTGCATTGGTTCTTTAGTTACTTCCTCATGCATCAAAGCTCTTCTCATCACCAATGATTCACCTTTCTCTAGTTTTCCATATGAATTAGAGGATCTAACATGTTTTTCATCCACAAATGCTTCTCTTCCAATATGCTCAGGTTTCTTTCGAATACTTCCATGATGACACTCAAATGCTATATATCTTTCACCTCCACACTTAGGATCCTTTGAATGATCTTCCCTTACATCTTCCTTCATCTCTCTAGTATCCATCATTATGGTAAGAATTATGGCTTCCTTTGTAGTATGGTTTAGCATCCTTTTCTTCACTTCGATAGGGTTTTGGATCTTTTTTCTACTTCACATATGTTGTCCTTTCTTCAGACTAGGTTCCACTCTTCTAAAATCTTCCTCTTGTGCTTCTCTACCTCTGTTTAGACTTCTTTTTTAGCCTCTCTTCTAAATTTAATGCAAACTAGTCTGCTTCTTCAATGGGTTTCATCTTAACCAAGCTCAACTCTTCTTGAATATTTGATCTCAATCTATTGATATATCTGACAACCTTCTCTATTTTTTCTTCACTATGACCGATTCTAATTATCATCTTGTAGAATTCTTTAGTATACTCTTTCACATATTTTTCTTTCTATCTTAGTTTTTGCAATCTCTTTAACAGTTCTAGCTCATAACCAATTTGTATGAATTGATTGTTTAACTTTTTCACCATTTTGTCCCAATTGATAATTCCTTCTTTGCCTCTTCTATTTTGGTCTAACTGAACTTCTTTTTGGTATAATGCAGCATGACATTTCAATTTATTTTTTCGCAAATCTAGGACTCTTTCTAGATCTTCAATTTCTTCATATTTGAATTATTCTTCCATCTCATTTATCCAATCATTCAACTCTTTAGGATTCAAATTTCCCGTGTAATTTTGACTTTCAACTCTAGGTCACTTACCAATCTTCAAAATTTCTTTTAACATTTTTACTTGATTTGATTCCTCTTCCTCATCATCTAGGGATTTTGCAATTTGATTTGCATGTTATGCTTCGTCATCACTTTCATCATTCTACTTAGGGTTGAGGCCTGACCTTTGATCTTCCTTAACAAAATACAAATAAACTCACATCTTGCACATCATTTCTAAAATTTCATCCATTTTTCCAGCAATATTTTCCATAGCAAGTGCTCTCCTTGGTGGCATCTCTCCCTTCAAATCAGTAAAAGTGACTCAATTCGACGACCTAACTACAATGGTTTCAACTACCTCAAATCAAGGATTGATTGAAAAAAATGTAGACTGCCATAGTTTGGTGATTAGTTCACCTCAAAGAATGCCTTCATGAATCAAACCTCACTTTGATACCACTTGGTGAAGTCATGATAGGAGAGTTCCAAAAGGAACAATCCAAACCATGCAATAATGAGTCAACACAATGGAAACAACACAAAAATTGATATGTGAACATGAATATTCACTAATATGGAATTCTTACATGCAACATTAGCCACAAGGGTTAGTATCCAAGGCTCATATGCCTTACCACCAAGGCTTCAACAATACAACTAGCCAATAGGCCTTACTACATGCCCTCGAAGGGTTTATGTGAAAATATATTGAATTTGAGTCTTATCCTAAAGCTACTAATCTACTGATCATATACAATGAATTATAATGTTTATAAATATGCTCCTCAAGCACCAATATAGGTCTGCATTGGGCATAAGAATTAATAACCTAATGATATCTTATACATGAATATCTACCTTAAGATAAGAAGAATAAACTCTATACGCAATGATATAACTTATGAATCTTTAGGATAGGTCCAATGAACCCACAATGCTTTAACGATATTCTATATAATTATGTGCAATCTAGAATAGGTCCACACTAAGAAATCTAGACCAGGTTGGCCCCAAATGCTTTGATTCGTAAACACAGTGATTTTTTAGAGTGATAACTTTCAACAGACAACTGCAAATGATGTTAAATTTGGATATGTGATATATGTTGATGTGTAGATGTTATATCCTACTCCGTGAGTTGAGAAATGACGATGTGGTAAAATGTTGAATGAACTACTTAAACTACTACTATATACAATGTAAGAAAATAACTATTTTTAGTTGACACAAGATTGCTTTACAACATGGGATGCTCCTACATTAAAAATCATCTTCAATCTTCAACCAATCCAATATTTATAAAATCTTTAAAAAACGCTTTAATTGAACCTTTTAATCCAAAAATGGTCTTAGGCTCATCATGGGCATCTATATTCAAGGAAAATATCTTCTCCATATCAACTCAATATCTTATCTATATCTTGGGCAAGTAATGAAGATAATACTAAAACAAATATTCTTCTTCAATTCTTATATAAAAGTAACTAACAAAGTCTCTCAAGTAGGTATAGGAATTTTACAAAATATTTTTATCACCAATGTGTAAATCTCTGCATCATCCTCCTAAAAAGTAAGACCTCCTAGGGTGGACACCAACTTCCTAAAAATTTAGGATCTTGTCATATGTCAACATCTATCATGTAGGAGGCCATCTCAACAATAGGACCCACAAAGTGAATGTAAACGTAGGAAGATTAATACATTAGGATAATTTAATATACACCAAGTAATCAACTGATTAATGGTAAGACTAAATGGTTGAGACACCTTAATCCCAAGACTGCAAAGTCTCAAGGAGGAGAATTTGTTAGTAAACATAAAAAACTAAAATTTTGTGAAGGATTTATTTGTTTATTTGGGATAGGTTATCTCATATCAAGGGTTACAAATGGATCACAAAAGGTACAAACTATAAGATAATGGGTTATACCTAAGAGTGTGCATGAGGTTTGGAGTTTCCATTTTTTAAGTTGCTTTTAGTATTGGTTTACTCAAAATTTTAGTAGGATAGATGAACCAATAATCAAAACCGTAAGGTGAGATAACAGGAGTTTGAGTTGACAACAAAAACTAATAAGAGTTTTGAGACCCTAAAGAAGTTTCTCACTAAGGAAAAAATATTAGAGTTACCTAGTCTTACAAAGGTGTTTCTAGTGGGACAACAAGCAAAGTTGTCCTTATTTAGGAGGGAAAACATATTGCATATTTAATTTGAAATATTAATTATGCCAAAAAAATGTATTATGATTTTTATCAATATTTCTATTGCATATTGAAACCTTAAATAATTTGTAACACTACTTTCTTCTTAAGGAATGTTTTATTTATATAGATCATCATTCTTTGTAATTTATTAATAGTCAAACCAAGGTTAACTAGTGACACATGATGTGGGTTGACTTATTATAAGATTATATTGTTTTCCTCAAGAATAAATGTGTACATTTGAACAAACTATTATATTCATTTAGTAGGAGAGAAGTGTTTTTTTACTAAAGTGAGAGATGAACTAGCTTGATTTGATTATATGAAGGAGTTATACAAATATAATTCAAACTTTGAGCATGCATGGACATGATATATGAATCCTACTAGTATGGATATGATAATATGAATGAATTCTTTCATATAGGATAGGTTGTTATTCAAAGGAAAATTCCTATATACACCTCAAGTCCATCAATGAGATAAAATTTAATGAGAAAAAAATTGTGTTGTTTTAGCTAGACATTTTGGTATTGATAAGACCATAGTAAAACTCAATGATAGATATGATTGGTTAAGGATGATGATAGAAATAAAAATAAATATGTAAACATGTCAATTATTTTTAATATAATAAAGGAGAGAGTCAAAATACTAGGCTATATTGATTACTACCAATATTGTAGAAACTATGGAATCTTATAAGCATTGATATTTTTCTTGGAATACCAAGAACACAACAAGGTAAGGATTATATTTTTTTCTTGTTGATAGCTATTCATGATTACTACATATCTTTCAAAATGGAAAATAATGCCACACATGGTACAAAAAAAATTTCACGGGGGTTGTTAGATTGAATTTTTACTTAAAAGTATAGTTTTATATTGTGACACTAAGATTATAGAAGATTTTAGAGGACACTTCAAAATAATATAGGCATTGATTTAAATTTTTGCTCTACATATCATACTCAAATGAATAGGAAGAGTCAAATTGTTAGTAAGATCTTTAGAAATTTAAGATGATTGATTGATGACAACCCTAACCAAAGTGATTTGATACTATCACAAGATAAATTTCAATTATATAAGAATCCTTGCCACATTATTTTTAGATAGAGAGATATTTTAAAATTAATGGATCCTTATAAATGAAGATTAAAAGAAGAGGACTATTTTCTTGTCTTTATTATGAACTTGGCTTTGCTTGGATCTTGGAAATGTGCCTTCTACCACTCGTTTATGGATAGAACTATTTTTTGAATGTATAAAAACCAATGCAATCATCATTTATAAAAAAAAATCATTAAAATTATTATTATTTGAACAAGATAAATTCAAACTAAAAACCTCTAAAACAAAATTTATATAATTATGACTAAAACATTCTAACTAATAATCACAGGTTAAAAATGTGTCTCTAAGAAGATAAAAATATAAACTAGGCACAACCTTAATTTGTTCTTGTTAACTTAATAAATAATGAAGAACATAATTGTCAAAATGTTTTTTTGGAAAACCATGTCGATGGACGTGAAATGCATCTGATTCACGGTAAGATAGGTTTTCAGTGATCTAGAGGTGAAGAAAGCGACAAAAAAGAATTCAACGCTCCTGATTCCTTACAAATTTTGTTATTCTCGTTTCATCCTTGTACGCTTCAGTTCACTTTCTATTTCCTCAATTTTATATTTCTGCTATATTTCCTCGGTTTTACGTTTCTTCTCTATTTCCTCCAATTTATGTTTCTGTTCAAGAGCACTTCTCGCAGCAATTTTCTTTGCCACTTCTTTCTTTTTACTTTCACCTCTTCCAACCATCTCACCGTCTATAAATACTTCCACAAGTATCATTTCCTCTTCTGACACTTTGAACTTATGATCTTTGTACACAACTTTATTGCCCCTTTTTTGACAAAACTCTTGGAGTTCAGAAACAGGATGCTTCTCCACTGTCTCTGGAGTGGCAAATGGCTCTAATAAAATCTTGAATCTCTACCAAACATATAGTTTTTCAAGTGAAAGGAGAGGAAAGATTGTGTCAATATACGCTAATATCTTAAAAAAATTGTATGAAAATATAAATCTTAGTACAATAAAAGATGAAAGATGGAAACACAAGTAGAAGAGGGCCAATTCAGTTCACATAATACCTCCCAAACTTCCTTCAAACCAGCGCTGATATTCTACAATGACTCACCACTGCTGTCAAGAAGCATTGCACCTGCTATTGATTTAACTACATCAAATAAAACTGAGGGTGGATTCACATCTGTACAATTCTCTTCGATGTCTGAAACGAACTTTTTCACCTGCGTGACACCAAATATGAACTTCCTTAAATAACGATTAATCATCCTCCAAACTTCAGTCAAATATTTTGAAGTGTTACCTTATCTTCCTGGGATTTATTCGGAATGATGAGGTGCTTATGAACTTCTAATTTCACTACAGCAATTCTTGCAAGCTTCTCATTGTCCATATTTTTAGATCTTAACGTTGTCAACATGCCTACTTGCAAGTCAGGATTATTGTGGTGCAAAAAAATTGTTATTTCTAGCTTTAGGAACAAATTTCCAAGGTACTCCATTGGTTCATGAGACTTTAGACCTGCTGATTCAATGGCTTCGTTGCATGCCTTGCATGGTTCGAGAAAATTTAGAATTACCATCTCTATATGCTGACGAAAAGAATCTTTCAACAAATTTCTTCTCTTGAAATTGTAGATTAATTTTCCTTCGATCTCATCCAATACATTAGACATATACGAAGGTTTATTGAGTTTAGAGATTGAATTCTCAATACACTTTTTCACTTCATTGCAGTTGCACTCTTTAGACACTGCTTTTTTGTTTGAACTCTGTGTTTCTTTCATGGCCCCAGTTTCGCTCGTAGAAGGATTTGTGATGGAACTTGACACATCAATATTGTGTTCATGGCCTTTACTTTCACGAGCTTCCATTGTGTGATGTTTTGGCTGTGGACTTAGCAATGGATTTAGCAAAGGCTGAAAAACCTATGAAAACTCAGGAGGTGTTAATATATAAGTAAATATAAGGAGTTCAATACAGTGGCCTTTAAATATACAAAAATAATGAATATCTCATTAAATGTTTTTATATTTAGGTTTCCTTCTATGAAGCATTTCGATAAAATTTACTATACATAAATAAAGTGAATATTTCGTTACTTTCCAAACTA
This sequence comes from Sequoia sempervirens, assembly GCA_007258455.2. Taxonomy (NCBI): domain Eukaryota; kingdom Viridiplantae; phylum Streptophyta; class Pinopsida; order Cupressales; family Cupressaceae; genus Sequoia; species Sequoia sempervirens. The sequence goes on from VDFB02055360.1 coordinate 14,774, forward strand.
TATCAAACGAATAGTCATTATCGACATGCACAGCACCAGCTATGGCTTCAATAACATTTGCAAGAACTTTTGCTGGACGCTCCACATCGCTTTGAGATTCAGATTCGTCTGCCATAGCTTTCTTGATTTTATTGGCCTGTTAAAACACATTGATCATTAAAAAACAATATCGATCGAATAATGAGTTTTGAAATGTTTCAATATAACCAAACTTACTTTACTTTTGACATCCTCATTTAATAGGAAGTTGTGAAAACCATGTTTTATAGCAGCCCTTGCAAGGACACTATTCTCCACATTTTTCTTGACTAAGCGAACAAATGTTCCTTTATCTATTCTTTCACTAGACTTGTATACGTTAATGGCAATCAAAAATTCTAATACTGCGTCTCCAAGGAATTCTAGGCGGTGATACGATTCTAGCGCTTCTTTCAATAAATCTTTGTTTTTGAAGCTGTAATTTAAAATGGATTCTATCCCAGGTGTGTCAATTCTGAATTTTGTCCACTCCATTTTGTCTGCCATAGTGTAAACTAAGATAACTTTTGTAACTGACGTACTTTATGTAGCTGATAAATGGCTGGAACCTGGGCACAATTACAGATTTTAAAAAATCTGTCACACAGAATTACAAATAGATATTATGGTGTTTTCAGCAATATACTTTTAGAACTTTCGTTATTTATATTATTCCAAAAAGGTTTCCGTGTTTCGGTTACGTCGATTCCATATATCTTCTTAATTACATTACTCTCCAATTAATAAAAATAAATTATTACGCCTTCTAAAAAACTTGTACTTATCATACTGTTGACTTTTTTATGTGTAAAAAGGTCATGTTTTGAAACTTGAAAAGTTTTAACAAAGAATATAAGCGTGCAATGTTGAAGAAAATGGAAAACTGAAATCTTGACTGAAACTAGGTGCCAAAGAGAAAGGAGAATGGGTTTCAGTTTGTAACCACGTAGCAAGGCAAATCGTTAGGGTTTTTATGTTTGCTGGCATTGAACATTGAAGGAATGGCTATGGTGGCGCTGAAATAGTCCAAGGACGATGGATTCTTCATGATTCAGAGATCAAAATGGAGAATGCAACACGTTGCAGGGTTTTCACTACTTTGTTGGCGTTAAAGAGGCCTTAGGAAGACACACAGCTCTTTTGATACCACCCCGTTGCAGGAATTTAGGGCAGTTTTGGCACGTTGCTTGCAATAAAAGAATTCCAAACATGTATTCTCTTCGCCCATGTTATTAGACGTGTATTTTTTCTCTCATTTTCTCTCAGCCGCCATTTAAGGCATTTATGAAAGCTCATAGATTTCATGTAGTTGTTCAACTCCTGCACAATCACTGTCACATTCAATAGGACCATCTCCTCATACTTTAGGGGTTTCTAGTCCAACTATTGGAGAAGCATATTGCTGCTATTAGTTTGAATACACTGTTTAAGGCTGCATTTTTTTTGTGAGATTTTCCATGACTCTACACTTCTTGAACCTGGGATTCGTGACAATTTTCTTTAGATGGGTCTTTGAAAAATGGTAATATAGCGGAAGGTGAAATTTTCTTGCAAGTTCTTAAACCTCATCTTAGTTGTATCGTTACTGAGGGTTCCAAACAAGGGGAAGTAGAAAATATTACAAAGCTCTGAACAGTGGAACCTGTTAGGTATGGTGATAGGAATCTCAAGTTGACTAGAACTTGAAATCAGCAATAATGATGAAATACTAAGAAAAACAGCACGGGGAGACATGGGTTCAACTGGAGTCACAGTAGTAACAGTTATCAGATCTAAGTAGTAGAGAGCTGGAGTCTTTGAGGGTTGCTAATGCAAAACTTGAGTCCATTTCAAAGCAATTTTTTAAATGAAGAGAACAAGAAAGAGAAGACGAGATTTGTTATAAGCTGTAGAGACCATAAAATGGAAGATCTTAGTATATGATGAACAGTGATGCATTATAAAATTGACGGTGTATTGGTCAAAGTTGGCAAAGAATAGAGTTAGCAGCCAAAAGGAATTAAAGAAAATCTCCCAAAGAGGAAGCCTAATGCTAGGACATTCACAGTGGCACTGGTGTTGAGAAATAATTTCTCCCACATGGTCAAACTTATGTAGAACCTTCCCCCACCGTCCATTCTAGAAAGTTCTCACAATTTGCATATGATTTAACTGTTCCATATTCCAGAAAGTTCTAAGCCCTCTATAAATAGAGCAGATGTAATGGGCTCTTCACTCTCTCTAGCAGAGTCCAGCTCCGCAGAGCTGTTAGAGGATATTAGCCTATGTTTAGTCTGGTGTTTAATGCATGAGCTGAAGCTCAGTAAACCAATGTATTGTTTTATTTTGTTTAATACAAATCTGTTTCTGTTCTGCTCTCCCCTGTTCTAACAGTGGTATCAGAGCCGATGGTAGGAGCCTGGAGAATCAGAAGAATCTGAGGGGGCCTTTTGCGGTTGCTAGGAATGTTGAAGGCTGAGAGCACTTTTGAGAAGAGAGTCCAGAACTGTATTGTCTCTTGCAAGAATCTGTCAAAGGAGATTAGCATAGTGGAGATTGCTGTCAAAATTATGAAGTCAAAGAAGCTGCTGCCTAGGAGAGAAGAATAGAGATCGCAGTTATTGAAGTGCCGCCAACAAAGAAAGAGGACACAGAAAATCAAATCCACGGCACCGTTTGCAGACAATTGAAGCTCAAAAGGAGGTAATCGCTGTTTTTTTTTTTTGCAGTTTTCTGATTGCTGTCCAGTTTGAAGGCTGAATCGCTGTCAAGGGGGAGTTTAGCCAGTATTAAAGGAAATTGCTGTTTTAAAAAGAGGTGCCAGAGCAAAGCATAAAGCTACAGATTTAAAAAGAAAGGAATTGCTGCAGTAAAGACAAGGCAGTTATTAGCTGCTATTGGAGAATCGCAGGTATAGAAATCTATTTTTATCTGATATATAGAGGGTTGTTTTTGAATGCAAATTGTGTTGTTTTGAGCTGTCTAGAAAGAAGACGCAGCCAACCCCCATCTAATGCCTGAATGAGATCGTCGTAGAAATTCCAAAAGGTTGCAGATCGTGGTCGCAAAAGTATGTATTGCAAGAAGTTGACAGTCAGGAGGAAGTCAGGCAAGATTTTGGAGGTGATCACCCTTTGTGACAAACATCAAAAGGAAAAGGAGGAGATCCTGTCGCCATTTGTGACAGAAGTCAGGAGGAAGTTAACTAAGATTTTGGAGGTGATCCTGTCACCGTTTGTGACAGATGCTAAGAGTTTATTCGGATCCCCGAGCACCTGCAGTGTGACTCTATGGGAGGTGCTGAGAAAATATAAGTGTTGAGCACCTGAACCAATGATGGACTGGTAACCAAATGTGCCAGAGCTCGTGGTTAGAGCATCCCAATTGCAACATGGGATTTCCTAGGTTCGATTGCTAGTTCTCAAAGATTCTAGATGCCGCAGCATCAGTGAAAGAGACTGAGAATGTAATGAGAATTAGTGGTAGAAATTAGGGGGAGTGTTGAGAAATAATTTCTCCCACATGGTCAAACTTATGTAGAACCTTCCCCCACCATCCATTCTAGAAAGTTCTCACAATTTGCATATGATTTAACTGTTCCATATTCCAGAAAGTTCTAAGCCCTCTATAAATAGAGGCAGATGTAATGGGCTCTTCACTCTCTCTAGCAGAGTCCAGCTCCGCAGAGCTGTTAGAGGATATTAGCCTATGTTTAGTCTGGTGTTTAATGCATGAGCTGAAGCTCAGTAAACCGATGTATTTATTTATTTTGTTTAATACAAATCTGTTTCTGTTCTACTCTCCCCTGTTCTAACAACTGGTAAAGCCAAAGAAGACGCTTTATCCATTGAGGTTTTGCAGAAGGCAATGACTTAAAGGCAGAGAATGTAGTAAAAGGTCAATATGAATGACAAATAACAAAAGTTTTCAAATGCAGCAGTACCTTCAAAATAGTGTAGACCATTATGCTTGTGAAGATTTTTCCTCTATGGTTAAGTCATTCGCTATTACAGTTGACTTTCAAGACTCAATAGCTGGGGGCATTGTTGTGCCAGATCAGATTTCTGAGTATCAAGTTTCAGTGGTAAAGATAAATCCCATGGATCTGTTGCGGGAAATTCTAATTTCAAATATCGGATTGGAGTTTCCATTAAAATTGGAAAATGCAATTAGAAGTAAGAAAATAATTCACACAAAATGGAGCTACATGAGCACACACAAAAAAGCTGGTCAACTACGAGAGACAACGATCATTCAGGATAACAACATGTACAATATAGAAGAAGGTAAATGTCCAGAAGGGATAATAGACAGTCATTAGCCACAGTAGTCTCCATGGAATAAACGAAGTTGCTCATGAAAAGTGACTTTATCTCGAAAGGCAACCTGAATGAAGAAAAGCAATTAGTTAAAAGAACATTCATGATAGAAAGTCACTACATGAAAAGTGCAGCCTTGTCAATATGTAACACAGTCATTTCAAGGAACTGTCACATCCAATTCAAGACAAGAGCTCACCATGCTAGGATCTGTCAAGTATCAAGGACCATGCCAGAGGGCAGCACAATGAAAAGTGCCAAAGAAGAAGATCAAGTTACAGTCAAGTGGCAGTGCTCTCAACCTGTGTATGTTGATTACTGGTTTAGATGACAATATGAGGGAGGAATATTGTATGATAGCCAAGAAATGGCGTTCACTGTTGGTATGACAATTTTCAAGAAAATAAAACTATGTTAGGGACTGTCACAAGGTAGAGTTTGATGTGGTCTGCAATGAACTAGTCAGTGACAGTCATAAGAGCAGCGGTATCGTGATTGTATAGTCTTTCAAGAAGCTAAAAGCTTGAGAAGACAATGCATAGCTAGCACACTATAAAGAACAAAGCACATTAAAAAGAAAAGCAATCCTTGGATGACAGTGATGTAAAGGCGTTTATAGAGGACTGTCCATTATTAATGGTTGAGCGAGAAAAGCTAAGTGAGATTGTCCTAATCAGAAAACAGGACAATAAGAAGAAAAGATTTGAAAGGCAGCACCATTATATTTTCATATGATTTACTTGAGCCCCACTAAAAGATCTTTTCACGGTAAGCATTGAAACCCCTAAATAATCAAATGTCAAACCCTGTCAAGAGACCAAATGCACCATGAAGATAAAGTGTTCGGAATATGATCAAAAGGGAGATTTCATATTATGGTTGGCAGTGCTATGAGGAGTGATTGATAAAAGAATACAAAAATGAAGCTTTCAAAGTTACCAATCTGTTAAATGAGAGTCATAACACAGTGACGGTGAGACACAGGGACAACCATAATTAGGGGCAGTCAACATAAAGGACAGTGGGAGCAATTAACGGAGCAATCACTGTACAAAGTAATTGAGGAGGAGATGTTAACATATCTTAAGCACTTCATAGAGAAGGCTAGCAATGGGCATCACTCTCCAAAGGAAAATCCATTAAAGAGAAGGTAGCACTTAAGTCATGAGGGAATTGAAGCACAGCCATTCCAAGCTGCAAGTCTCTTGAACAATCGAGAGGATATCTTGATTACTGAAGAAAGAGTGTGAATATAGGTGAGATGAATAGAGGTCAGAATACCATAACAATATGTCACAATGTCAATGACAGACAAGTATATGACAAGCATAATGACAGTCTACAATGCACAAACACGGGAGTTGTTAAGAGGGCAGTCTTGGAGTCATAACTATGACAGTGAGATTGATCATACCATCTTCAAGGGCTTCAGAAATGATAGTAGAATTTAAACATTAAATAAGTAAGAGAGGACAGTTGTCTCCTAAAAGATATTCATCATTCATAAGGACACTGGCCTTGGTCCTCACTGTTAGATAGGTTTTCACAGTGATAACAAGGTTTACAATGAAAGTGTTGAACTATGATGAGGGCATGCAGCTTGAACAAAAGAGATGACAGTTTATAAGCTATAAAAAATGTTCTCCTTTGAGGTTACATAGAAAGGAGTATGACAAGGTTTGTTGGACTGTTCTTATAAGAGATCACTAGGCAGTCAAGAGTTAGTGAAGACTCTGAGTTATATTGAAAATCGCTAAAGGATTTTTCCCATCTTATGAGCCTTGTCAAAACCCTACTTAAGGAATCCTTGATAAGTATGTGGGCAAGGCAAGTGAACCTTCCTGAGGATGAGTATCAAGGCAGGTTATTAACACCATGATTTATCAAAGAGGACCATGAAATAAACCCTGAAGATGTCATTGTAATAGTATGGTTGCTGTTATAGCCAGGGTACAATGATAAGATTAATAAGGCCTCATGCACTTTACAATGGACGGTACAACATAGAGAACAGGAGTTACACTTCACATTGGATTAACAAATAAAGTGACAGAGCTTCAAGGGTTTTGTGAGAAGAGTACAGTGATATCTTAAGGCCGTAAACCGTAAATAAGGAAGCAGACATGTTAAAGCAATTTGGGGTCATCAAGAGTTAAAGAGTAGACCACTATGCAACTCCAGGAATGAGAATTATGGGCAGAGACAAAAGAATACAGAGATAACCAAAGAGTAGTGAATGGTATGGTTGCATGATTAAGACAATGGTATTGATAGGTGATCAAACAAGTGAATGACAGGATAGTTGGTAGAAGCTAACATTAGAATGAGCAGACCTGTGGAGAGCAAGGCCAGATGTATCACAGTCAATAAGGCAGCCACATACACCACAGATTGATGATAAGGATGAAAAAAAGTGTAACAGTCCTGTAGGTAGCTGATAAATATAGTGCGAACCTGACAAAGGTACTAAGGACAGTGAAGTACGGAGCTTAAAGACATTTGTCAAGTGTCATGTATTAGTGCTAAAACATCTCCTATGCGCTCCGAAAACTTTGACCATTTCAAACGCCACTCACATATACCCTATCATCATGCACAGGATGGTTGGTCTTGGCAGTTTGGAGGAGTAGATTTACCCACCCTTCTTTCATAGCATCGCAATTTTATCTTTTTGTGTATTAGTCTTGTTATGTATTTTATTTTTAGCCATTAATTCTATTATAATTTCTTTGAGTTTTAATTAGTCTAAGTATTATAGAATAAACCTTCTATTTCCTTTTCTGTTTTTGTTTTTTTGGTTTGTTCTCTTTTTTGTCTTTGTTTTTCTCTTTTGATTGTACATTTTGCATTAGTTTCATTTTAGTTCTACTTTTGACTTTGTAGTTTTAGTTCCCTGGATGTTTCAGTTTTCTTTTTGTATTAGTCTTACATCTTTCTTTATTTCTTTCTAGTTCTAATTGTTTTATATTTATTTTCTTTTCTTCCTTTGTGTATTGTTTTATCTATTGTGTACCTCAATGTCTTTAAGTTCCCCCTTGCTTCTTTCATGGAATCTCTTTGGGTTTTATTGTTTTCTCTTGCTTTGTTTTTAATTATTTGGTAGTCTATTTATTTAATTTTTATCTTTTTAATTCTTCCATTTTTTGGTTTGTTCTTTCTAATTGCGAGTTATATTGTACTTAGTTTAACATTAATTATGTTGTTTCTCTCTGTCTCTTTGCTTTCTCTCTTCTTTGCACTAGTTTATTCTAGTTTTTAATTTAGCTTTTTTGAATAGTGTTATGTTTCATGTTTCTTTTTTTCATGTATTCTTCAATTTATTTTATGCTTTTCTTCATTTTGATTGAATCTAGTTGTGTTCTTCTAAGGACATTGTCTAGCTATGTGGCCACAGCAAGAAAAACATCATGTACCTTTGCTATGTCCCCAACCACCTGAGGGTGTACTAGACTGTTAGAAACTACTTGTAGACTAACTGTTCTGAGTAGGCTACCTGTGATGATACTACCTAGCTCACTACAAATTCCAAATTTTCCTATACTAAGAGCCACTACCTTGTTGAGACTGAGAGTTCTCAGGTTTTCGTTGGGAACATTGTTGTTGTTTCTCACCCTTAGCGGGTGCTTGATGGCCCTTAGAGGAACCTACAACCTGAGACTAACCACCTTGAGACCCAATACTAGTTGGAGGTGCGCTACTAATCTGTATAGTTGTATGGCCTCCTAGAGCCATTGCTACATTCTCCTCTACTAGCCAAGCTTTCTCTACTATCACTATCATGGTCTTCGGCTTGAAGACAAAGACTACTCCACAGAAATAGGCATTCAAACCCCTAATTAAATGTTCCACCAACATAGCCTTGTCATTGCTAATTCCTACATATTGCTTAAGCTGATAAAACTGGGCTCATATTATTCCACAGACATGGCCATCTATCTCAGCTCATGGAACTCGTCAGAATGACACTATCTCTAGTGTTCTGACAGGAAATGGGCTCTAAACCTCTCCATGAATAACTCCGAAGTCACTGAACCAATATCTATGTGCATTTTATTCTCCTCTAATAGCCACCATGTAGATGAAAAACCTTTGAGATGCATGATGGTGAACCTAGCCTTAGTTTTACTACCATAAGGATGCATAGCAAAGCACCTATGCAAATCAATCAGCCAAGTCTCTACCTCCAATCATCCACCTGAACCATCAGAAGTGGGAGGACATGCCCTCAAAAGGTCTCTCATGTGACCTACTACAATCACACCCTACTTCGTTGATATGTCTCTCCTCCTAGGTGATCTTTCTCTCCCTGACTAACCACTACTCCTTTTCCTACCCAAGGCTTAAGCGGCCAAGAAAATCCTCCATCAATTGAAACAGCTACACTCCCTCTAACCTCAATTGACCCAAATTCTAACCTCTACCTTCCAGGTTATTCTAGGAACCCTGTTGTTACTCACATTCAAACTCGTGGCAACTCTGAGACAAAGTGCCCTGGAAGTTATCCCTATGGCCACTACCATGACCTCTACCTCAACCTATACCTCGAGCCCTAGGAATCTTCCTACACACCAACATGAAAAGATAGGACATAAATATTGGGCAAGGATGACAGAAGGGGGGAAACATAAGCTCAAGAATCTAAGCACTAAGACAACATAATGGGCTCAATTAACCTAGAGTACCCAGTGTTAGAACTTGGATTTGATACCAAGTGTAACGGCCTACCAAGAAACCCCAAAGGACAACACATCTAACAAATAATTATTACACAACATTTTTTTTAAAAGCGAATCAACATATAGATCATACTGTCAATTACGTAGAATATAAACTACATGTGCATATGCTCTCATTATGTCCTTTAGGGTAGTATTACTACATTACAAACATATCAATTATGCAATCTAAACATATGTCATAAAATAACTAACAACAAGAGTTTAAGAAAATCCACTACATTAAATATATTAAATGTATATATTTCCATAGATACAACACCATTGAAGATCATCTAGAATGAGAAAATTAGTACATGATCAATTTATCTTACATAAGGGTTCATCAATACATTGTCACAAGATTACATCATAGCTTTCCTTATAATTACAAGAAAAATACATAAAATATGTAAGATAGGATACAACTAAAATGATTACATTGCATAACATCATTTCTATCACAAGTGTGGTACAAAATATAGAATCTTTGCATAAGATGCAACATCCATGCTCACGAACATCAGTTGGTAACCCAATGGAATGCATAGCATGTTCCACCTGATCATGTGAAACCCTAAGGTCCATCCCACGTGCTAGGAGATGAAAATAAAGATCAACTACACAAGAAGTCAAGAAGAGAAGGACTAAGATGAATCCATCATACAAGGTACACAAATCATCACATAACAATGACACTGCTTCTAGAGGCACACAAACAACAAGGGGAGAAATACAAGTCAAGGGAATGCTAGACTACAATAGGGAAGAGTGTCATCGCATGCTACTGGCATGGGGTGTCTGACATTCCTCTCACTAGGACGTGGCCCCCATCAATGGTTGCTCGACATTCCTCTCACTAGGACCCAGCCCCATAGGGTGACACATGCATAGCCAAAAACCCTTTAATGAGGACAAGGAAGTTGACATTGCCAACTAGGCCTTCTCACCCAAGCCTCAGCCTAAATGAGCACTATGACAAGGGTGAGGACATCAATTATCTTTTTATGTGAAAGTTAACCATATGTCTAGTTCATTTGTTACATTATCACTAAATTAAATAACTCTGCAATGGGTTGTCAAGTTCACCACATTAGGATTTAGCCCCCATTAAGAGCCACTCCCCCTACTTGCAACTAGAAGACCCAATTCAAAAAATAGGGTAAATCCATCTTGCACACTAAATGAAACCACAAGAAACACATTTCCAGAGCAATACATGGACCCTCTTGCTCACAAATCATAACCATAATAATAATTCAATAGTGCAATGTTAGAGACGCTTTTGTACACAATCTCAAGAAAACACCAACCACTGCCATGTGAAATGAAATGAATCTCATGAAAACACTCATGTATTGATATGGGATGTCCAGGCGAATCTACCTAGACCCTGGCTCCCATTCTAGGTTGTCTTGGCAGCCCCACTTGATCCCCGACCCCCATAAAAATTTCATGCAAGTACAACCATAATCCCCTCTAATCTCTAGAAGCCTACCACAACAACCTCGCACAAATTACTCCCATATTAAACAATAACTAAAAATCACATTGATTTCACTACACAAACACCTTATTTAGTGCATATAACAATCCAGCGCTACAACCACAGACACCTTATTTCCATATATTTCACCTAAAAATCAACTGAATCGATAATGCAACAACAACCATAATGGCACTTATACTTAAAATAATCCACAACCTATAATTTAAAAAAGTAATTTAATTTCCTTTATTTAATCAATTATCTTAATTACCTATAGATGTGTATGCCAGTCACTTATCTACTTGGTCGATTAATCACCTTAATTTTGTAAAACAATCACATAATTAAACAAGAACACGATAACCCAGGAAAGTATAAAATTAACTTGGAATAACATTCATTTGTTAAATGATTTAAAAGAAATAATTTTTTACAAAAGTTTATATTATTCATTCCAATAAATCCTTTAAATTTCCTAATTAAATTGAATTAAATTATTTTCTTATGTAATAT
>VDFB02055361.1:0-45734 GCA_007258455.2 Sequoia sempervirens
TGTTTCTTATCCCCTATCCTTTGAGACTTGTATCAAGTAGACTATCATTGTAAGTTTTCACATAAGAATCTTTCATGGTTGGGAGTAAAACAACCTCCATTTGATTTTTTTAGGAATTTTTTTTATTTTCATAAGAATGTATGGATTCAGAGAGGATCCTTTTAGGCTTCGTACTTGGGTATGTGCAAGATCATCATGGAAAGATAGGCCCTTAAGTGGCCAAAAATTCAGAAAAATCAGAGTTAGACAACTTGACGTAAAAATTTGAATAAGTTATCTATATTATTTCAAAAATATGTAACAATATAATATGTAGCAAATTGAATTTAGTTTCTAAAATATTAGTTTTATTTAAAAAAAATAAAAAATCTATTTGCTGAAATTTTGAAATTTCAATGCAGTAGTACTTAAATTTCAAGGAAAAAATAAGAAGTGGGTGTCTGTCTAACCACACTAACCGCAATAAAATGATAATATTTTTTTATAATATTTAATATATAAGTAGAGGACTCATGTCCCAATGTGATGCATATTTTTTTGTAATTTTTTTCAAGTAAATAATTAATTATGAATTTTTTATTACAACTTTTAAAAAATATAAAAACTTGTATGTCTGACCACCTTAACTTGGTCAAAACTTCATGAGATTCATTTTTTTTTAATCCTATAGTATGTGAAGCATAGAATGTAGTCAACACATGTTTTGGATTGAAAAAATGTGATATCATTTCAAAGCTATAGATGTTTTTCAATTAGCCCATCAATTAGGACTTTAGTCGTAATTGAAATAGAAAATGAAAAAATAATTATTTATTAAATTCAAAATAAAATGTTATTTATATTGGTGGAAAGTTGAGAATATCCTTTACAAACCCTTTTTGTTTCATCAATTTTGGGTAAGAAAAGTTGTCAGTCACATACCCATCATATCGCCACTTTTTGGCCCATCATGATCCTATACATACCCACTTGTGTGAGGAGTAGGAATCTTTCTCTTGAAATATGTTGACAAATATCAATTGTAGATGACACCTATGGGGTGGGAAAAAAAGCATATATTTACAAACCCCCTATCACAGAGAGTAAAGATATGGTAGTGCTTATGAAGAGGGAGTCGTAGGACATGTTGACTAACAAGCTAGCCTATCCTGGCCTTGATCTCATTTATGATAGATGGAAATATGATCCAGATGGATGTATTCCTTTGAGGCATGAGTTATGGCCATATTGAGAGGAAAAGTGAAATCCAACACATGACAAGAGACTACATATGTTAACATATCCCTTCTACCATCTACACAACTCTCATAGCTTTATTTTATCAAATTGAGGAAGAGGTAGACTTGAAGGTCCCCATTAGAAAGTCCTTAAGACTCTAGCTAAAATAGAGAGGTTGGTCCAACATGAAAATGGTCAAGTTCTAGAAATATTAGCAGGGGATTAAAATAAAAAAATCCTTATATGAAGGCATCACTATAGGTGAATCCTTTGATGAAATATATGATAGGAAGAAAGATCAACTTCTAGCAAAAGGTTTGACTCACCGTTCCCATGAGGAGATGTGGGAAAGTGCAAAGAGAAGGATCCCCCACACTAGAGAGAGTAATGACCATCATCATCGACCAATGCATTAACCGGGTCAATTTAGACCCATAGGTCTGCAAGGATGACATCGACTAATTAGGGAGCTCAATGTTAATCAAGATTGATAGCTAAAGAGTCTATGGAAATAGGCGATCCTCCCACAAAGAGAATGAGAACCTTAGGATCAAATTTCAGGAAGCCCTCAAAAAAGGATGATGACAAAGTGACATTCATTTTGCAAACCCCCATGGTTTCTGTGGCACAGGTAAGTTTGTTGCCTACCATTATTTCTTCTTTTATGTCTTTGGTTTAATTAGTCTCCCCACCTCCTACCCAAATTATCGCTACTAGTTGGTACAATGTCTTGTTTATCATGAATTTGATTGTGAACTATAGAAATGTTAAGAATGGTAGTCTCATAGACATAGTTTACATTCTTTCCTTTGTTGTTTGATGAATAAGATTCCCCTTTTTCATAGTTTGGAAGGGTATTTACATGTTTGATGATCTTCATTTGTTTGTTGAAGATTGTCCTTCTATTGTGATGGATTTAGGGTATGTGCGAGGATCATGGAGTGCAAAAAACAGACCCTTAAGTGGCAAAAATTCAGAAAAAATGTCGATTGATGAGCAACTTGGCATAAATATTTGAATAAAGTTATCTATATTATTTCAAAATATGTAGGAGAATAGAATTTTTAGAAATTGGTGTAGTTTTCTACCAAAATACTAAGTTTATTTAAAATAAAATAAAATCTATTTGGTGAAATTTTAAAATTTCAATGGGTATTACTTAAATTCCGAGGGAAAAATAAAAAGTAGGTGTAAATAGAATACCTAACCATGATAAATGATAATATATTTTGGCAAGTTTTAATGCAAAGTGCATAGGATCATGTGTCCGGATGTGATGCATATTTTTTTTTGTAATTTTTTTTCTAGAAGTAAATAATTAATTATGAATTTTATTACAAATTTTAGAAAATATATAAAAACTAGAGTAAATGCGACCACCTTAACTTGGTCAAAACTTCATGAAATTTAATTTTCTTTTTGAAATCCTATAGTATGAAGTATAGATGTGACACATGATTTGGATTCAAAAATATATTCATTGAAAGTTATATAGATGTTTTTCAATCAGCCTATCGATGGAGACTTTAGTGGTAAATTCTAATAGAAATGAATAATAATTATTTATTAAATTTAAATTAAATCATAATTTATATTTTTTAGAAAGCTGAGAATCTCCTCACAAAACCCTTTTAGTTTCATTAATTTTAGGTGAAAAAAGTAAAATTGACCCACATACCCTACAAATACCCATAATATTTACACTTGCCACTTTTGGTAGCACCATGATCCACGCACATACCCGCTGTCTCCTCATCTTGGACTACATTATTCAAGGCTTGATAATTATTCATTTTGTGTCTATTGCACCTATGATAATCACAATAGTATGCATCATTCCATGATGGAGGCTTCACACCGGGTTAAAATTTTTGTTGAGGCGGTAAGGTGATAATGTTCTTTGCCATCAACTCTTTAATGGTAGATTTTAGAGATTGATCCAATGGAGTAAAATTTCTTCTGCTAGAGAAGAATGAAGATCATTGTGGATTCATGCCTCCCATGGTAACCTTGATTGTTGTCATTCCCCTGATTGGGAGTAGAAGCTTGATTCATGTTGTTCCTTGGAGGAGGAGGATTGTTTCCTTGATTTGTGATAGAATTGACATTGTTATAGTTATTTTTGCGAGGTGCACTTGGAGTACTAAGAACAAATGGCTTAGTTGAGACATGATTTGCATCTACAACACCATCATTCACCATGTTTTTGTTGTGAGTCCAAAACTTAGATTTGTCATTATTGTTGTGGTGATTTGAAGAGCTAGGATTTTCCTTATCAATTTTAAGTATCCCTCTCTTGACCAAATCACCCTCAATGGTGATGGAATTATCAATCAATTTCTCAAAAGAGTGAGGACAATGTAAATTCAAATGATAGCTCATTTTTTGATCTAAGTTGTTTATGAAAGTGGTGATCTTTTCCTTTTCAGGAACATGACGTGGGTATCTAGCAAACAATCTTCTCTATCTTTGAAGAAATGTAATGAATGGTTCACCAGGTTTCTATTTAGCCTTGTAGAGATCAATCATGGCTATTTGATTTTGTATGTTGTAGGAATATTGTGATATGAACTCATTAATTAATTCCTCAAATGTCTTGACAGGCGGTGTGATTTTTGATAGACATTCATAGATTGGCCTCCAAGACACCTAGGAAACAAATGCATCAAGTATGTATCCTCATGAGAAAACTCTAAAGTCATATTTTAGAAGTCTCTAATATGATCAATTGGATCCGATTTCAAATTATAATGATCAAACTTTGGAACTTCACAATGTTTGGGAAATGGGATCATGTTAAGACTATGATCAAAAGGGTAAGGACAGATGCCATCAAGAGCATATGTCTTCATTGTGGTTCCCCTTGCATGTCTTTAACTTGTCCTTGAAGTGCCTTAATCTGTTGAGACAAGGCACTAAGATTAGAAAAGGGTGTTTCATCAAGACTTCTCTTTAAGTTCTCAGTATCAAAATCATGAGGCAATTTAGCTCCTTTGTGAGCCAAATATAGGAAATATTTCTCTTTGTTGCGCTCTAAAATATTTTCTAAGGATTCATGAAATTTTGGATCTTGCTTAGTCTCTCTAAGGTGATGTTCTTCATTTCATTCATCATCACTATCTACAAGAGTTCTGCTCATGTCTCTATTGAAGGGGAATTGATTTTTTTCTCTTTTATCCATGTTGTTGAAAAGGGGATTACGAATCACACTATAAAGAGGATTACTACTCTCACCTTCTTCTTGAGTTCTTCGAGTATAATCTTCTTGTTGAATGTCCTCTTTTAGCTTATTGTATTTAGATCTTGTAAAAATAGGCATATGATTTTGAAATGTTCCCCTAAACTTAGATCACAGTTTGATAAATGTGAAAATGATGATATTTTGATTTGATAAGGTGAAAATCTTATGATATGAACAAAGACATTCCTAATTCTTGATTGTGGTTTCCAATGATGAAGGATAGTATAATCCTATTGGGAAAGTTGAATCAATAATCAAAAATTTTCTTGAAAGGTGCACTTTTAAGATTTGATCCTTATTTTTGAAGAATGATTAAGTATATCAAATAACCTAGTTTTAAGATCACTAAAGGATTTGGCTGGGATGTGTTGGATATTCAATGGAAGGTTGTGGTAGATAATCAAAGTTGAAAGGTTGATTTTGATTGTGTTGTTGTGATAGAGCTCTTCTTTGAAAATAGGCTCGAGAATATAAAGGCTCTACAATGTACTCGTCAGTAAATCCCCTAACAAAATCTTGGTACCTATGGAGAAACTCATAGTAATGGAGCAAGACATTTCAACTTTTATACAAAAACTCTCTTCATTGCAAGGGTTTCTTGTAACCTAAATGTTTCTTGGGTTTCTTGATCCTATTGGCAACCAATTTTCTAACAAATTTGGTTGATTTCCACTCTTTAAGCATGGGAGAAATGTCAAAATGCTACTGGACCGAAGATGTTACAAACTTAGATCTGTCAAAAGTAAAAATTATGGAAAGTGATAGATGCGCTATTCTGTGGCCTATAGGCACTAGAAAAATAGGCATATGTGCTAGAGAAATAGTTAAATGTGCTATAGCAAACCTCAGATGCGCTACAATATGTCTCAAATGCGCTATAGAAAAATATTTTGACAGTGACCAAAAACTGTTTACAGAATAATTAGCCTCTGTGATGAAACACTTAATGCATGAAAATAGGCTCTAAATGAGCTTAACTAACCAGTAAATGTGCTAGAACAGACCTCATATGCACTAAGATATACCACAGATGTCCTAAAACAATTTTCCAAAGCAGTTTTTTGAACAATTTTGAGTAATTTCAGTTGAAATTTTACATATTCATTTTGGATGATCTTTTATCTAAATTAATGTGATTGAAAACATAGCAAACACTTTGAAAACAATCATTTTTAAGCCCTATTCTAAACATCAAGTGTATGTTTTAAAAAAAAAATTTAAAAATGTTTTCACAGGTTTTGCACAAAATAGACAATTTAGGTAGACTCACTCTTAGTACTCAAGTAGGTTATCATAATAACCACAGCCCACATCTTAGAATTGTGATGACTCATACAATCATGTCACCCCTGAAGGGGTGCCCATTTTTATGTCTTTTTTAGGCTTGTACTTAGAGTGATGGAAGTGGATACTAGATCCCCTAAGAAAATAGTCCTTGGTAGTTATATGGTGAGTGTCTTGGGGGTAGATTCTTCCCTCCCCTTGCACTATGATTGTTAGGATGTTCGAAAACTTACACGATTGGCTACTACACTAGGTTCTTAGTAACCTGGGTTTTCATTCAGTGCAAAAATAATAAACTCCCTCAGGAGACCTCCCATCCTTTAGAAAAAAGGCTTTGGGGATGGTTATCTTGCACACTACCGTTGAATTGCAGACTTTCCCCAAATTCACTTTTAATTATAGTGGGTTGAAAAACTTGGCTTTAGTTGTTCCCACTTAGGTTGTTCCTATTGGGTGAGTACTTTTTCCCACAAGAGCAAGCCCTCTAAGGGATGTAATAAAGTATTAAAATTGTAGAAATTGAAAAGACAAGTTTGGTATTTTGATCACCTAGTTAAGGGGAGAGAATAGACCTATTGCCACAAACAAAACAGACAGTGTTCTTTTTAGAGCCCAAATGACAATGATTTAATCTATGTGAAGATATTACTTCACAACAAGCATGGGATTCATTTTAACCACAAAATGAATGTGTGATGACTATCCTAAGATTGTTTATTTTTAAATTCCATGTCTATCCTAGAATTGTTTTATTTTAAATTGATGTGTCCACCCTAGGGTTGTTTCTTTTTAATTAGAAAAAACTCTCTGTCTGCGGAAGGTGTCAGACTTAGAACTTTATTTAGTTACAACCTGCATGCGCTAAAAGATTCCACATATGCAGTAAGATAAATAGTCAATGTGCTAAAATAGACCTCATAAGCAATGCAGAAAACCTTAAATATGCTAAAAGAAATCCTAAATGCGCTAATCTAAGAATGAAAATTTGTTTTAGATAGTTTTAAATGAAGTGAGCTAAATGGATGCACTATTATGTTCCCTAGATGTGCTAAAGAAATTGTCAAGTGTGCTAAAATAGTTTTTGAATGCGCCGAAAGACCTGCAAAAGCGCTAAAAGAAGTTCTGGATGCACTAAAATAACCCACAAATGCACTAAAACGTGTAATTTCTAGAAAGCTGAACTCCAAAATGTGAAATCCTGTCAAAAAACCTACAAGTAGATATCAAAAATGGTGCAAAGGCCCCACGGTGGGCACCATAAAATGTGTGGTTGATTTTAAGTGTATCAAATGTGGATTAAAAACAATAAATCAAACACACCAATAAGACATTATATCAAAACAAAAGATCAAATAAAAGGAATGCAAACTCAGTCTTCTATCCTTGATGTCTTATCATCCTCTATCTCTAGTGATTTTATTGATTCTAGCTTGCTCTTAGATCGCGTGCTAGGCTCAACAAACAGTGTTCCTAGAGAATGAGATTAAAGATGAATGCATACTATGCTAAGATATGATTAACATGCTTAAACTAAACATGATTGCTAGAATGTAAAACTAGGAAATCATTAATACTACAGTTGATAATAATAATGCTAAAATGCAAATTGACTATCTCTAATGCATGTGTATGTACATGTAACCAATGCTTGGATTCACAAGGGTATTTATAGAGTTTTCGAAAGATTCTGATTGGCTGATGTGATCAACGGTTGAAATCAAGCTTTTCAAGATGAATGGTGAGAGATTCTGGAAGTTAAGAAAAATATGGAAGGTTGAGAGAATAATGGAAGATGTTTCCTTCCCACAAAACCTTTCACTAAAAAATAGAAGCAAATTGTCATTTGTCATCTTTAGTTATGAGTTGGTTTTGTAGTTGGAGATAAATCCCACAATTAATTTATTTAATTACATGTGACAATGAAGTTAGAAGTTTCTATAATTAAATATTTAATTATGTGTGAGAGATGAAAATAGAAGATAATTTAATTATGCATGAAATGAGAAAAAGGTGTTAAATTAACTATGAGATGAAGAAGGTGTTTGGAAGAATATTCCATTATTTGAATTCAAATATTCAAACTATGAATAATATGATAATTAATATAAATAAATTATAAAATTTATTTAATTTAATTAAGAGGAAGATGGGAGATGGTAATAATTAAATAAACTTATTTATTTAATTATAGTAGAATAATTATAGTAGATAATTTTAGAAGATTAATTAAATTTATGAATTAACAAACTTGATTAACTATGACAACTTTTAGATGCCACGCCTGGAATTTGACAACCACCCCTACCTGTCATATGAATTTTTTTTGACGGAAAAAATTTTAAATATCAATTTCAAATCTATTAAAAAAAAATCAAAGCTCAAATCACTAATCACTATAAACAAAATGCTGTAAAATAAATGTTGTTGAAAAAATATTAAAAAAAATGTAAAATTAGAAAATATTGATAATTAGAAATAAATGTAAAAATCTTAAATTTATTATGACAATTAACAAGAAGTTTCTAAATTCATAAAGAAAATAAATCTTGTTAAAATATTCAAAAAGTTAAAAAACAATTATATTCTATTTTGAAAAGATTTTGTATTAATATATATTTTTATAATATAAAGATTATAAATCATATATATTAATATAATGCAATGATAACTATTAGTAAACATGTTAAAATCTTAAATTTTATTGTTAAAAATATTTTAAAAATTAGAAAGAACTATATTTAATCTTGAAAAGATTCTATGTTGAACAGATTTTGCATTAATAAATATATTTATAATAAATATTATAAATTATATATATTAATATAAAGTGAAATTACAAAGAATTATTCCAATTCTAAACTAATTTATATTTTTATCATAAACATTATATATATACTAAAATAATTTTTTACGGTTTAATAATAATTTTAAAAGTCATATTTACGGTTATACAAAAATATAGCAAGTCAAATAATACGGTCTACTAAATTTTTAGGTTGTAATATATGGTCCAAAATGCAAAAAATGGTCAAATAGACCATCAAATTCATTAGTCAAAACAACTTTCGTCCTCTTTCATACATGTACACAACTTAAATGGATAGAGACGTATAGATATCAAATGCCATTGTATTTGGCTTTGACGGATCACAGGCCTTATCGTGTGGCTAGAAGCCTAACCAATAGATATCTAATTTTGTTTTGTTATTAAAGTGGACACGCTAGACGAAAAATCGTACAACTCTTATCCACACATGATGCTGGAATTATATCATGATTATGTGTAGAAAAATGAGAAAATAATACAATCATAAAATTTCAATAGCGCAAACCAATTTTTGTTATATATGCCTCGTATTGAATAAGTCTAATTTGACTTTGAAATGAAAACATGATTTTGTTCTACTGGTGAATAGTCTCTTCACGCTACCCCACACGTTCTCTCTCCCTTCCAGTGACTTATCGACATCATCCAGCAATCTAAGTCACAAGAAAACCATTCTTCTATAACACATTCCTGGAATGTGCCTTAAACACACACACTCCTCACTCTTGTTAACAATCCTCCTCAATTTGGAGATCTGAATTTGTGTCATATAGATTAGCAGGCAATCTATGGCAGAAGAGAAGTTAGATTCATTGCCAGGAACTTCTGGCAAATCTAGAGGTAAACCAGTGAAGGTGGTTTATATTGTAGATCCTAAAATAGTCATAGCAAGTGAATCCGAATTCTCTGCTGTTGTGCAGTCCCTCACTGGAAAGAAAAGGCCATCAAGCAAGTCTGCTAATTATGATTCTTCATCATCTACCCCTAAAAGACTGAATAGGAATTGTTATGGCAATCAAGTGAAAATGCCCAAGTTTGAAGATCAATTAAAATTTAGCTCAATTCCCAACAGTAGCCTGCAGCCTCCACTTTCTCATCAAATGCCTACAATTAGAGTAGATGATGTTTCTACGTCCGAAGTTCAGCAGAAGGAAATGGTTTCTGATGTGTCTAACAACCAAATGTTTGACAGACTGGAAAACCTTGGAGACGCCAAATTGTTGGAGTTTATGTTCCCATATTTTTGTGATGAACGAATTTGATGCATTCTGAACAATCCACGGAAGAAGCTTTCTTTATTGCTATTCCTGTAAGAAGTACAGACATTAGTTCTATTTATATTTTCCCTTTGTTTTTATATAAGATACTGAAGTACGAATTCTTACTTTACAAAGTTCGTTTTGTATTGTTATCTCTCCACGTATTAGAATAACTAAGACCTTTACTATTGTGAACTTAAGGAGTTTTAAATCTCATTTTGTGTTTATAATCTTGTGTATGTTTTGGAGCCTGTTATGCTTGCATGTAACATGGATGTGACAATATTGGCAAGAACAACTAGTAATAATCTCAATTATATCTCTGGAATCATCTTTGCGATTGGTAGGAGGTATGTAAATATGCTTCGTAATCTATTTGTTCCAGTAGCATTGAATTTAATGTTTTTTGTATGATCCCTTTGCTCGAATAACCATTAAATCAATTTGTGTTTTATATTATTAAGCCTTTTCCCACACATATGGATGTCAATATCAATGTATAATGAGTTCTAGAATTATTCAATCTAGAGTAGCATTAAGTACACTACAAGAATTTGGAATCCTTGGCTTTGGTCCAATATATGTTTTTTTTAACTGAAAATGCCTACGGAATAGCTATTAGAGCAGAATTTTACATACAAAACTTATGGAATCCTTTTCTTCTAATTCTGTGGACGATAGGCTTTCGCGGCATAAAGAGGTACAATATAGCGTTTTCATTTTGAATTGGCCTTAAACAGGCAGATTAATAAGTCCTTGCGCTCTAAACTGTGCAGACAGACTGGTTAATTGCTCAAAATCGAATTCTGTCCAGTCTCATTCGTCAGCTACTTAATCGAGTTGTTCAATATGTTTAGGCATTGGCATCCAATTTCTGTTCAATCTTCTTCACTTGTTCTTTGGTTAAACATCTGCGGGTTTCCCTTAACCAGAAGGATTGATGTGCCCTTCCGTTCTGATCTGTGCAGTAGATTTTTTTGGTTTTCTGAAATGAAGAGAAGTACATTGCAAATGTTGACAACTGATGGTGCATTATCTAATTCCACCGTAAAATCTGGCATGCAATGTTTACCATGAGTTTCGCCATACCCCGTGTGCTTTGACCGCCATGCTGAGTACCCTCTATGTGACGCACAGAAAGGTTGGTTTGAGTATTTTCTGAGCAAGTGTTTTCTCCTCTGTTTTCAGTTTGTCTCTATTTGCTTGTGTTTTTAAATCTACAGCAAATGATATAGATAAACATATTGAAAATATTATGAAATATAAAAAATAATAATAAAAGCGAATTATATTGTGAATGACAGAAATAAATAAATTGAGAAAAATTATTATGCATAGTTTTTATCTGAATTATATTACAATCATAGTTGAAAAACTCTCCTAATAATCCGCAAGTTTTAAAAAACTTTGAGTTTTTTTTGCATTTACTCTCCAAAATTGCATGCCAAATAAAGGAGAAAAACTTGTTGAGTTTTTGGCGAGTTTTCACCAAAAACTTGACGAGCCCAAAAAAAACTCACCCATCCAAAAAAATGGTCTCCCACGGCCGCTAAATAGTCATTTTCATTTCATTTGATTTTATAGGTACTCTCCAAGTCCAAGTTTCCAAGTTTTCCTACAAGTATTCATCTATAATATCGTGTAGTTCTAGCTTCCCCTAGTTTTCACTAGACATGGGAAGAGGAAGATGTAAGATTGTAAAATATACTAATGTAGTATTTACTTTCAATTTTACAAAAACAATTTGCTATTTTTATTTTGTTTCAGACTATCAGTACTGTGCATTCCGCATGAAGATGCCATTTTCTACCCAATTCGCTTTCAAATCAATCAAACACAACTAGATTCAACTTGTTTCTTTTATGTACTCATTTATTGACTCATTTGATGCATCTTATCATTGAATTTTGCAAAAAAAATATGTTTTAAATGAAATTTAAGAATTTGTCGAGCTTTTGCCAAGTTTTTGGCAAGTCGTGTTTTTTTGGCTTGGTGAGTTTTTTAATTTGGCAAGTTTTTCAACTATGATTACTATGGACTTGTATGGTCTTATAAATCAGTCTCTTACTAATTAACAAATCCCAAATCAACTCTTTATTAAAAGATTCTTATATTAGCTCAATAAATTATTATATTAACATAAAATTATTGATTCTAAAATCAAGTCTTTGAAATCTATTGTTCAACTTTATCATCACTCTAGTTTTGTAGACTCACTTAGTACACTTCTTGTAGAAAAAAAGTACCCATTTACTAATTTCTCTCTATGGAGAGATCACACAATTTTCCCTTCCTTTCTCTACCATAGGGAAGACTTAGTCTTTCAAATTGTAGGAAACCTTTCAATGTGCTAATCATAAGAAGCAGTCATTAGCCACTTGACACAAACATGCAAACCTTGTTTGACCACTGTTTATTTTAACATGCAAACATTTAGGCATGTACAACCTTTTGATCATACTTGTAACTTTTTCCAGCTAGATCCATCAATCCATCCATAATTAATTTGCATACAATCTTCAGAGATTGTCCATCCCACTCTATATTCCAATATGTTTTCTAAAAATGACTCTTCAATCCACAAATAGAACAACAATGAAGATCCTAGCAATTTTCTTCCTTATGCCCTTCCCTATGACAATGAGAACATTGATTACATTCCATTCTTTGAACTGATTTGCATGAGCTTGTAACACTTACAACAACATTTCTATCTCTCTCATCATATCCAAGACCTTCATTCTTTGGCCTCACAATTGGTTGAATAGGCTCTCTTATTCCTTTCCCATACTTTCCCAAGCCTTTTCCTTCATATCCCATTCTTTTCATGGTGTTTAAACCAACACTCTTTTCAATTCATCCCTTGAACTATTAACATCAAAAGTTGTAAAATCCATAGTTTTAGACACATCCCGACCTTCAGGCTTGCATTTTTATTGAAAGAAACTTCACACAAACCAACAAGCTGATCAAACTAACAAGACAAATCTTCTATGCCACATGAGGCATCACTAACTAATGAATTTGATTTAAAACACTTGTTTTATTTCTCCAAAAACATTATTTTTTCTTCCAAATCTTAATTGTCCTTCTTGATCTCATCAAGTAGCTCCATTCTTCCTTCTAACTCTTCATTTTCCTTTTTCACATTCTCTAATTCTTTTTAAATGTTATCAATTTCACACAAATATTCGCATCTTTCTTTTCTAAACTCCTTTAAATTTTTTATCAATTATGAATTAAATTTCTTATTTCCATCAGTTCTTCCCACAAAATATTTTTTTACTTCTTTATTCTTTTTCCTATCTTTCACATTGATCCAAATGATTTAGACTTATCTTTAGTGTTTACCTTGATGACTAGGTAGACCTTTTAAACACTCATTTCCTCCTTTCGAAAACTTCTACAAATCAGTGGACTGCATTCTTTTGAACTCTACAAAATCTTCAAACAAAACCTAAAAAACACTATGCCTCCTTTGCTTACCTGTAGTGAACCTCCTTCATATCAGGTATTGGACTACACCTTTAAAAAAGAATGAATCAATTTGAACACAATCTCCTCATGGAATCTCTTCTTGGTGCAATGGTTGTCTCTTCAAGAAACTCACAAAATGGTGTCCTATTCTTTTGGTGGCTTTTCTACATCTGAAATCTCCCAATTTTTACTACTTGCAGCTTTGACAAATAATTTGGACTCTTACTCGATCTTTTATTCTAATAGCAATCAATGATTTTGAAACACAGACAATAAGCAATGAAAATTGCAAAAAAAGTAAATATTTTGAACACACACAAATGTTTCTTCTATAGATTCAATTTTTTGTATTTTATTACATCATGCCTCAATAGAGGTCTTATTTTCTCCTCAATTACACACACACAATCATAAACTAAATAATAAGGAGATCCCCTTATAGAGATAACAACTCCTAAAAGTAGACACTAGCTGGAGTGGTTTGTTACATGTATTTAGCATTCACAAACATAGAACTCATTGGTTAACTTTAAGACTTAGGCTTAATTTGGAGATCTGAATTTGTGTCATATAGATTAGCAGGCAATCTATGGCAGAAGAGAAGTTAGATTCATTGCCAGGAACATCTGGAAAATATAGAGGTAAACCAGTCAAGGTGGTTTATATTGGAAATCCTAAAATAGTCATAGCAAGTGAATCCGAATTCTCTGCTGTTGTGCAGTCCCTCACTGGAAAGAAAAGGCCATCAAGCAAGTCTACTAATTATGATTCTTCATCATCTATGCCTAAAAGACTGAATAGGGATTGTTATGGCAATCAAGTGAAAATACCCAAGTTTGAAGATCGATTAATATTTAGCTCAAATCCCAACAGTAGGCCGCAGCCTCCACTTTCTCATCAAATGCCTACAATTAGAGTAGATGATGTTTCTACTTCCGAAGTTCAGCAGGAGATGATTTCCGATGTGTCTAACAATCAAATGTTTGACACACTGGAAAACCTTGGAGACGCCAATTTTTTTGAGTTTTTGTTCCCATACTTTTGTGATGAGCGAATTTGATGTATTCTGAACAATCCACGGAAGAAGCTTTCTTTATTGCTATTCCTGTAAGAAGTCCAGACATTAGTTCTATTTATATTTTCCCTTTGTTTTTATATATGATACTGAAGTACGAATTCTTACTTTACAAAGTTCGTTTTGTATTGTTATCTCTCCACGTATTAGAATAACTAAGAGCTTTACTATTGTGAGCTTAAGGAGTTTGAAATCTCATTTTGTGTTTATAATCTTATGTATATTTTGGCGCCTGTTATGCTTGCATGTAACATGGATGTGACAATATTGTCAAGAATAACTAGTAATAATCTCAATTATATCTCTGGAATCATCTTTGCGATTGGCAGGAGGTATGTAAATATGCTTCGTAATCTATTTGTTCCAGTAACATTGAAGTTAATGTTTTTCGTATGATCCCTTTGCTCGAATAACCATTAAATCAATTTGTGTTTTATATTATTAAGCCTTTTCCCACACATATGGATGTCAATATCAATGTATAATGAGTTCTAGAATTATTCAATCTAGAGTAGCATGAAGTACACTACAAGAATTTGGAATCCTTGGCTTTGGTCCAATATATGTTTATTTTTACTGAAAATACCTACGGAATAGCTATTAGCGCAGAATTTTACATACAAAAGTTATGGAATCCTTTTCTTCTAATTCTGTGAACGATAGGCTTTCGCGGCATAAAGAGGTACAATATAGCGTTTTCATTTTGAATTGGCCTTAAACAGGCAGATTAATAAGTCCTTGCGCTCTAAACTGCGCAGACAGACTGGTTAATTGCTCAAAATCGAATTCTGTCCAGTCTTATTCGTCAGCTACTTAATCGAGTTGTTCAATATGTTTAGGCATTGGCATCCAATTTCTGTTCAATCTTCTTCACTTGTTCTTTGGTTAAACATCTGCGGTTTTCCCTTAACTAGAAGGATTGTTGTGCCCTTCCGTTCTGATCTGTGCAGTAGACTTTTTGGGTTTTCTGAAATGAAGAGAATTACATTGCAAATGTTGACAACTGATGCTGCATTATCTAATTCCACCGTAAAATCTGGCATGCAATGTTTACCATGAGTTTCACCATGCCCCATGTGCTTTCACCGCCATGCTGAGTACCCTCTCTGTGACGCACAGAAAGGTTGGTTTGAGTATTTTCTGAGGAAGTGTTTTCTCCTCTGTTTTCAGTTTGTCTCTGTTTGCTTGTGTTGTTAAATCTACAGCAAATGATATAGATAAACATATTGAAAATATTTTGAAATATAAAAATAATAATAAAAGCGAATTATATTGTGAATGATAGAATTAAATATATTGAAAAAAATTATTATGCATAATTTTTATCTGAATTATATTACAATCATAGTTGAAAAACTCTCCTAATAATCCACAAGTTTTAAAAAACTTAGAGTTTTTTTGGCATGTACTCTCCAAAATTGCATGCCAAATAAAGGAGAAAAACTTGTCGAGTTTTCACCAAAAACTTGACGAGCCCAAAAAAAAATTCACCCATCCAAAAAAATGGTCTCCCACGGCCGCTAAATAGGCATTTTCATTTCATTTGATTTTATAGGTACTCTCCAAGTCCAAGTTTCCAAGTTTTCCTACAAGTATTCATCTATAATATCGTGTAGTTCTAGCTTCCCCTAGTTTTCACTAGACATGGGAAGAGGAAGATGTAAGATTATAAAATATACTAATGTAGTATTTACTTTCAATTTTACAAAAACAATTTGCTATTTTTATTTTGTTTCAGACTATCAGTACTGTGCATTCCGCATGAAGATGCCATTTTCTACCCAATTCGCTTTCAAATCAATCAAATACAACTAGACTCAACTTGTTTCTTTTATTTACTCATTTATTGACTCATTTGATGCATCTTATCATTGAATTTTTCAAAAAAATATGTTTTAAATGAAATTTAAGAATTTGTCAAGCTTTTGCCAAGTTTTTGGCTAGTCGTGTTTTTTTGGCTTGGTGAGTTTT
The DNA here is from genome assembly GCA_007258455.2 of Sequoia sempervirens. Taxonomy (NCBI): domain Eukaryota; kingdom Viridiplantae; phylum Streptophyta; class Pinopsida; order Cupressales; family Cupressaceae; genus Sequoia; species Sequoia sempervirens. The sequence continues at coordinate 16,353 of VDFB02055361.1, forward strand.
TTAATTTGGCGAGTTTTTCAACTATGATTACAGTAGACTTGTATGGTCTTATAAAGTCGGTGTCTAACTAATTAACAAATTCCCAAATCAACTCTTTATTAAAAGATTCTTAAATTAGTTCAATAAATTATTATATTAACATAAAATTATTGATTCTAAAATCAAATCTTTGAAATCTATTGTTCAACTTTATTATCACTCTAGTTTTGTATACTCACTTAGTACACTTCTTGTAGAACAAAAGTACCCATTTACTAATTTCTCTCTATGGAGAGATCACACAATTTTCCCTTCCTTTCTCTAGCATAGAGAAGACTTACTCTCTCAAATTGTAGGACACCTTTTAATGTGCCAATCATAAGAAGCAGTCATTAGCCACTTGACACAAACATGCAAACCTTGTTTGACCACTGTTTATTTTAACGTAATTTTTACACCACACTTGACTCATCCAATAACAAAATGAATTCACAATTTATGGTCCTAATTTGGGAGCAAGCTTATAACTTGTTATACAAATTCTTGTAGACATATGTACGGGAGAGGGCCCCATAATGGACCAGGGTCTAATAGTTGGGATATAAGTAGTCCTTGGTGGGCTCCATAGTGGAGCACTTTAATATCCAATTGCAAAACACTTTTTATCCAGAAAATACACAAAGTGACAAATCATGTGATGCCACAGCAGTGCACCAATGAAACATGGCTTAGTGCACCACTGTTGGTCTCACTTTTTTTTTGGGCCTTTTTGGATACCTCAACAAAAAGCATGTTGATGTGACATCATATTTGATGATGTGACTCTAAAACAAAATATAGAAGCATATGAGTTTCCAAATAAACTGTTGTAGAGAATTGGGAGTGATTTAAAATTTCCATGTATGATTTTGAGAAATGCAAAGTTAGCGTGCTCCACTATAGGCCCCTCTCCCCTTTTTTTTTTTGAACATTTGTAAAGAATTTCCATTGTAACATTTATTTAATTGCCAGTTCTCCTTTATTATTGGCTAAATTAGAATGAAGGATGTGCTTGAAATTTTTCCTTTATCAAGATAAGATTTGTACATGACCAAGATTTCTTTTTTGAAAACATCTCATGTTTTCCAAGCATTAAGATATTCAATCGATAGTTTTCTCAAAGTATATGTATTTGATCAATAGGACAAATTATTGTCAAATTCTTCTTACTTTTTGTTGTCATGGTATGTTTCTTTTTGTTGTCTTGGTGGCCTTTTGTTATTACTCATCTATGTTTAAATTCAATAACAAATTGTGTTAATAAGAAGTTATTGCATTAAAGAATATAATGAAAATATAGCATAGAATAATAATCATGTATTGTGCAGTAAATGTATCTTGCCCAAGATATTATGATCAAGTACATAGTTTTTTATTAGAAAAAAAAATTAAAAATTATTTTATTATTTTTCTTATGTGGCTGATATAATGAGCAATAGAGGCAATGTGTAGTGGTTAGTCCAATATGTATCTATTTTGGATATTTAAGATTTCTTTTTGTCAATATTTGACAAGGCATGATCAATTAGTGATTTCAAAAATGGATTCTTTTTTGTCAAATAAGAAATCTATGTTTTTGTTTGGAACAAGCTCTCTAGCCTTTTTGCAATTGCATTGTCTTGTTCCATTTTGATATTAAAATCTCCAAAAATTATGATTTTTTTGTTAAGGTGTATCTCATTTCATGCTTGTTTAATGATGTTAATGACTTCAATTTTTTTTTACCAATAAATGCATATAGATTTATTGGATTGATTTTATAGCTATGTTTAGTTAACTATATTAGTATAGCTTCAATGTGATTGGTTTTATAATAATTTGAATTTATTATTTGTATTTCTTTTTTGATACATATCATGATTCCATATCTAATATGCATGGAAATACATTTCTTCCTAGGTTGGTCTCTCATCCACACTTCAACCCTTTGTGTGCAAAGATACATAGGATTGGGTCAAGCATTGTTTAGACATTATATTTTGCTTTCTTCTTACCTTGGACAACTCATTTGCTTTGGGTTTGAGTATTTGTTGTTCTACTTCTTATAATAGAATTTAGACCCTTCAAAACCTCAACTTAGTTTAATCAAAAACAAAATAACTCGATATAAATTGAATAAATATATATTCAACAAAAAAACAATGATGACCATTCAGGATTGTATGAATGAATGTTTTTAATTACATCCACGAGACCAGCCAATCTATGGGACCCAGGAAAAAGAACTGAAACCGTTTTTGTAAAAGAACAAAACAGTGGCCGGCTCCACCAAATAGACAGAGTCCATTACACCAACCGGTCTATAAGATTAGGATTCAATAGATGAGTCAAGCAAGCCAGTCTATGGGACCCAGGAAAAAGAAATGAAACTGCAAAACGACAGAACAGCTGACAACTCCACCAAATAGATGGAGTCCACGAGACCAACCAGTCTATGGGATCTAAGATTGAATAGATGAATCAAACAGTCCTGCACGTGCCTGGTAAGAGTGAGTACTGTGAGTCAAGCACATGAAAGTTCTAGAAATATTGAAAAATAGTGCCTGAAAGATCCGTCTGCCAGCTGTCTCCTCCATGCTTTACCACTTTCTTGGAACAGGTTAAGTTGTGCAGGATTCCTTGTCAGAAATATTGTACGGAATGGTGTATATTCACTCCAGACTATTTGGATTAAATCTGCACCTTTCACGTTTGGAAATTGCGCAACATTGAGGAGTTAATGTTTTCTCCTGGGGCTGTAAAACGCGGAGGCAATCTCTTTGAGAGTTTTGACAGCTAATTCGGCTGGTAATTTATCAGTTACCACCGCTCACTTCTATTCTGAAGCTTTTGAATACGATTCAGTACAAAACTTGTGATCAGAAGAATCGTAGGTCAATTGATAGATAATGTCTTCCGTTGAAGACAATAAGTGATTTTCGTCATGACATCCCGGAGATTATCAAGGTTAACCTCTCATTTGTTTGAAATTGTCTTACCATGAACCTCGTACAAGTACATAATAATTATATTACACAATTTTATATTTTAAAGAAAAATAATAAATGAGATATATTTTAGGATTGAAAACTATTTTTTATTTTTATTTTATTTCAAATCGGAAATAGTTTACATATTTTTGAGTGGGTAAGGATAGAGGGTTCATGAATAGTTCAATTGGTATGACAAATAATAGGAATAAATCTTATTGGTTCATCATCATCAATTATGTTACAAATCATCGTAATGAGCTTATAATATGAGACTTTAGCTTTCAAAGATTTAAGGACACAACTAGGTGCAAATTATAAAATTTTCATATCATGTTAAAATATAAGGCTTTTGTTCAACCATCAAACCCTCTAATGAATATGTGAGTTAAGCGAAGCTGTATTATGATAACTACTAAGAGCCAAGAATAAAGTTAACTACTCTCAAGTAATTAGAAGTGATGCTTGTTCCATGAAAGTTGTCTCAACCTAGCATCTCAATGTTCCACATTCGATTATTTATTGTATTTATTTATCATTTTATTTGTACATGAAAAAGAGAGCATCCCACTTTTAAGGCACTTAATTATTTATTCTATTTATTTATTTGAGCTATTTGTCAATTCATTCCACTATGATACTTCATGGGTGCATGAAAAATTGAATCTAGAGGTGATTTGATGTTTAAGTCATGATAAAACTTTCATGTATGTGTTTGACATGGTTACTAATATGTTGATGAATTGTATGTTATATTTGAGATCTATGAGTTGTGTGTAATATGTTACCCCCTGAAATTATATTTTGAGACAAGTTGTTTTAAAATTAATCCTTTTATGGTAAACTTGTGTAAGTCGCGACTTTGACAAATCTTATAACTATCGCGGTCATGTTAAATTCCCGAACTGAGTCACTAAGTTTTGAAGTTTCGAAATCACCTGACCTTTTGTAGCCTTTGGAAATGGTGTTTTGTGTGGTCGGGATATCGACAGTTCTAGAATCTCCAAAACTTCTGACCCATAGTTATAAGGTTGTAGCTCGTAGTGACAGGGCAACCTTAGCAGGATTTACTATTTCCAAAATGTCAGTGCATTTAATGAAGTTTAGGACGCCTTTAAGGAATGTCTTCTCCAATTTCTTGAGACAACAACAAAAAGTTTAAACATAATCTTTAAAAATCCTCTGAAAAGACAACTCTTTAATAAGGAAGTTGGTGAAACGGTTTGACATGTTTTGCTTAGCAAATAGATGACCACTTTCTACTACCAAAGTTAAATAGGTTTGCATGTAAGGGAAGGTGGCAGTGTTTTTCGATTTCAGAGTTTTCTCAAAATGGTACTTCTAGGTGATGTCAGGGAATGGGAAGATGAACTTGTTCCTGTTCTTCAACCTGATGTGAATTGGCCAGAGGAAGAGCAATTTGACATCATCTCTCAGCTAGGCTCGATGGCCTGGAAGGATAAAACTAGGTATGTTGAGTACAATAGGGTAATCCATGTTTTGGAAGAAGAAGAACATGCTGAATTCCACAATTTACTTATGGAAATGTAATTGGAGTTGTATAGAGTCCTGACACCACCAATGGTTTAGCAACATACATGGAATCTTTCACGACAGTGAATAATAACCTCTTTTATAAAAATGGTTGTCGCCATCGATCATTTTCAAGATCATTACTTTTTGTAATGTAACTGTTTTGGTGTGCATATATATATTGGCCACCAAGTTAATTGTTGAACCATCTTTTTTAGCTATTTAGGAAAAGGGGAAACAAGGACAGTATTATTTTCTTTTCACACAGTTTTGTTATGTAATTAGAGAGGCTTTGAACTCATATTTTGGAGAAATAAAGAAACTATTTCTGGGTCTGTGCACTCATTAATTTTCTCTTTTGATTGCATATGTCTTTGTGCCTTTGTAATAATTCTCCAAAGTTCTATCTGTTGTAGCAAGCTGCGTATGTGATTGTTTATGAAGCTTTGAATTCAGAACAACCCATCTTTTGAAGGGAATTTTTTGTCTTTTCTTTTTCATTTTTTCTCATCTGTGAGTGTTGGGTAAATGGACTTTGTGTCATTTTTCTTCATTCACTTAAACTTGAATTTAATTCTTCGCATCTATTTCATGGTTATGAGTAGGCATCAATTTACCTTTTCTACTTTCTGCTGAAAAGCATACCGAGTATTTTCTATTCATTGGAAATCATTTGAAGGTAGTTGCACCTTGTAAAATAAGAAGAGAGAACTTTCAAATATCATTGCAAGTGACTCAACTGTTAGTACTATTTGTTGTTCTTGTTGGAAATTCTAAGTCATTTTCTTTCATTCATTTTTGAAGGACAAATATGTTTACTAACAGATTTCTTCTGACTTTGCTAGGGACCAAAGTGGCTGGTGCTTTTTTCTCCCAATTTGAAGGTGCCTCCCCAAGGATGGAGGCTGGCGACTATATTTTTATGAAAAATCTCTATGATAGTGACGAGGGAGCAAACCCGAGACATGAAATAATACTCACAGAATAATATTTTATTCAAAAATATTGAACTCTTACATGCAGAGGATCTCAAATCCTCAAGCTCTGAGATACATGCAATTACAGACTTACAGAAATTACCCAGATTCCCCTTTCACAGCATGCGAACTTCTTTCCCAAAAAGTTACTCAAAAATCAGAAACTAGCCCATAAATAGACCCATTTCAGTTTGGAACCAAAAACAACATTCGAGATAAGTGTTTTGGCAATTTGGTGCCAAAATTACAATTTGAAATTCAAGTTTAAATTCACATTCGAAAATTAGCACATTTCTAAAATATGCACCAACTTCCGACAACCATAACTTTTAATCCGACCGTCAGATCTTCAATGATAATAACTTTTTAGAAAGCTCTCGAGAAGACGATTTACCACAAAGCAAGAATTTGGCGAACTACTTTGGTGTTTCCGCAAATTTTCAGGCCCATCCGGGATCGTTTAGTGCCTCAAATTGAGCTTGGAAGGTTTTTCAAGGCAAAAAGCAGAAACTGGAACTTGAATAACTTTCAAATCATGAATGATCTTGACCTGATTCTTTCACCAGACTATGCATTTTTCCATCCTGAACCTTCCCATAAAGTTCTATCTTCCCACGACTTCAAATTCAAACCTGCTAAAAATAGCAGTTCTGAAATTTGGAAACTCTTATTCGACGAAAAGGGTATCCAAAAATGCAAAAACATCTACAAAAAGCAAACAACAAGAACATAAATGGAAAACATCTTTTTGGGTGATGCAAGATTGCCCTCACACCACTGGATGCTCTTGCATTAGATAGAAGCATTCCAGTGTTATGTTAATACTGTGGTAGCATCTCAGCCATGGGGGACTCAAATCAGACTATTTTATTTACCTCAATATATGGCCATACCTAAAGGTTCAAGGAAATATGTTCTTAAGCTTGCTGGCGAAGACTCTCAAGATCCATATCATCATATTCAAGTGTTCACTATTGCATGTGGGATTCTTGGAGTTCAAGAAGAAGATGTGTTTGTTCGGTTGTTTGTTGAGAGTCTCATCGGACGAGCAACATAATGGATTCAAAATCTAGAAGATGGATGCATTATTGATTGGGACTCTTTGAATAATAAGTTATTGGGAAGATACAAGGGCCATGTTGATGAAGTTGTCCTGCTAAAACAATTTTTTGACATTCGTGAGCAAGAAGGTGAATCGATCAGGGATTTTGTAGATAGATTTAACTGGCTATTCAAGAAAATTCCTACCCCCATAAAACCAAGTGAGCAACTTCAGTTTTGTACTTTCACTTCCTCTCTCATTCTGCTGTTCAATTTGAATTAAAAAGAAGTAGAGTAACTAATATTCAAATTTCTCAACAAGAGGCTATAAAAATTGAAGATGATTTGATCTTGAGTGGTAAATGGAAGGCTTATTAGGCTGTAAATAATTTTAGTAATGAAACCATGAGGCAAACTATCATACAAGAGTCAACCCCTCAGCCTATAGATTTTCAATATATGCAACCTCCTTCTATTGAGTATCTTAACCTCACTATTTTTTATTCAAAGCATTTTTGGTAAAAATGGAGGAAATGTCGTAGAAAGTGAGTCACGAATGAATGGAATAATTGAAGATTTTTATTTGCATCATGAACCTAAAAATCCCTCACATGGTAAATAAAATGAACCATTTTTCCAAGATGCAAGGTATAATGAGGCTAATGAGAATAATACTGCTCTATCGCATTTTGTCAAAATGGAAAAGACTACTTTTGAGGGTGATGAAAAGCAATTTCAAGGTGCATAATATACAAACGAGATATCAAAAGAAAGTGGAATTTTTCTAGTCAAGGATAATTCTCAATCATATGCTACCAGGAAAGTAGATTGTACTAAAGGGAGGTTCTCATTTGATGGTTTGTATGCGGGATGTCCAATTCGAGGGTTGATTTCTCCTTCCTTGCTAAATCAAGAACATTCTGATATCATAGGCACTAGTAATTGCATGATGGCCAATATTGATATGAGTCATCCAATTGCAAAAGTATGCGGTGAAAGGTGGCTTGTTGAGCATATGATTTTACCCAAATAACTTTTTCATGGTCCTCTGGTTATGATGGTCACCAGCTAGCGGTTGATTGTGTGCATGCTACTTATTCATCTGATATTATTCCGCACATGCATCTATTTCTCCCAACCAGTTATCAATTTAGAGTTATCTGAGGTAGGGTCTTCATGACCATGTACATATGCTAGGTGTTTTTGGTGTGCCTGTAGTGTAGTTTCCTTTCTTGTTCTACCTTTCTTTTGGTTTGTTTTGGTTCCTGGTCTTCCCCTACTATTTCTTTTCACTCCATACCCAATGGACTTGGACTGATCTACCCTTTTGATTATGAGTTCTCTACATTTTCTACAAAATTATTATTTCTAGACAAGTTGTTTTAAAATTCATCCTTTTATGGTAAACTTGTGTAAGTCACGACTTCAACAAATCTTATAACTATCACAGTCATGTTAAATTATGTAACTAAGTCACTAAGTTTTGAAGTTTCAAAATCACCTGACCTTTTGCAGCCTTTGGAAATGATGTTTTGTGTTGTCAGGATATCAGTAGTTCTAGAAACTCCAAAAATTTTGACCCATAGTTATAAGGTTCTAGCTTGTAGTGATAGGGCGACCTCGGCGGGATTTACTATTTCCATAATGTTAGTGCATTTAATGAAGTGTACGACACCTTTAAGGAATGTCTTCTCTAATTTCTTGAGACAACAACAGAAAGTTTAAACATAATCTTTAAAAATCTTTTGAAAAGACAACTCTTTAATAAGGAAGTTGGTGAAACGGTTTGAAACATTTTTCTTAGCGAATAGATGACCACTTTCTACTCCCAAAGTTAAATAGGTCTGCATGTAAGGGAAGGTGGCAATGTTTTTCGATTTCAGAGTTTTCTCAAAATGGTACTCTCGGGTGATGTCAGGGAATGGAAAGATGAACTTGTTCCTATTCTTCAACTTGATGTGAATTGGCTAGAGGAAGAGCAATTCAACATCATCTCTCAGCTATGCTCACTAGCCTGGAAGGAGAAAACAAGCTATGTCGAGTACAACAGGGCAATCCATGTTTTAGAAGAATAAGAAGAATGTGTTGAATTCCACAATTTACTTATGGAATTGCAATTGGAGTTGTATAGAGTTCTGGTACCGCCAATGGTTTAGTGACATGCATGGAATCTTTCACGACAAAGAATAATAATGTCTTTTCTAAAAACGGTTGTCAGCGTCGGTCGTTTTCAAGACTGTTACTTTTTGTAATGTAATAGTTTTGGTGTGCGTGTATATATTGGCCTCCAAGTTAATTGTTGAGGCATCTTTTTCAGCTATTCAGGAATAGGGAAAGCAAGGGTAGTATTATTTTCTTTTCACACAGTTTTGTTATGTAATTAGAGAGGATTTGAACTCATACTTTGGAGAAATAAAGGAAATATTTCTAGGTATGTGCACTCATTAATTTTCTCTTTTGATTGCATACATGTTTGTTCCTTTGTAATCATTCTCCAAAGTTCTATCTATTGTAGCAAGCTACATATGTGATTTTTTATGAAGCTTTGAATTCAGAACAAACCATCTATTGAAGGGAATTTTTTGTCTTTTCTTTTCGTTGTTTCTCATCTGTGGGTGCTGGGTAAATGGACTTTGAGTCATTTTTCTTCATTCACTTAATCCTTAATTTAATTCTTCACATCTATTTCATGGTTATGGGTAGGTGTCAGTTTACCTTTTCTGCTTTTAAGGGAAAAGCATACCCAGTATTTTCTATTCATTGCAAATCATCTAAAGCTAGTTGGGCCTTGTAAAATAAGCAAAGAGCACTTGCAAATATCATTGCAAGTGACTCAACTATTAGTACTATTTGTTCTTCTTTTTAGGCATTCTGAGTCATTTTCTTGCATTCATTTTCGAAGGACAAATATGTTTACTAACATAATATTATAGACCTATGTAATATTGAAAATTGTACCTCGTGCAAATTTTCATTCTAGAAACTCCACTTTAGCCTAATAAAAGATGATAATGCAATTCTCCCTTTCACATAGCCTTAATCTAGTCCTTGAACCCTTTATTTTTGGCCTTCAAGTGATTTTTTTCAAGGATGCTATTGTGATGCACAACATCCTGAAAAGATTCTTGATTTTCTAGCCATTGGGACATTAAACTTCCATATTCCCATAAAGTGTAAAACCTCTTGGTTGCAAATGTTCCCAAAAATGCCTTCATGCATGTCATTATTTCATTCTATCACTTCATTCTCTCATTCCTTCAACTCATTCTTGCATTCTTTCACTCTCAAGATCCCATTCTTGTTCGCATTCTGTCCTACACCATTATTCTTGCAAATTCTATTTCTATTACCTTTTACATCAACATATTCACTCTTTGAACTCGTCTAGAGTGTTGCATGCTCTCCTTCTATATAACAAGCTTACTAAAGGGATGGCAACCACACTCTCTTTGTCACACTATCATCTTTGTTTTAGAAGCATATTGATATTCTAATGTGGTTATCTTCTTTTTCTTCTCTATCTATTTATGTATTGTCTATTTTATTCTATCTTTCTATCTGGTTTTCTATGGAGGTGAAAACACCAAAATGGTGGTTTGACTAAGGCAAGCCTTGGAAAATCCCAAAAAAATTTCCCTGATTCCATGTGTGTAGGTTGTTGATTTCGAGTGTTTCCAAAGGTTGCATAGCATTGGAACTCTTATGAATTTATCCTTCTCCTTTCCACTTTGTGATTCCATTCATTTTGTTTAAATCTATGCATGTTGGATCTATTTATGTTATTTTTTAAATTTCTACGTTATTATGTTAGTTTAGCATAAACATTCAGATTTTAGTTTCTAGATAGATAATAGAATCTTTGTTTTCTATGACCATGTTTTATTCTCATTCCATATGAGACTACAATTGGCCACAAGGAAATCTATGCCATGCTATCATCCTTGGTTGAGAGCTAGCCTGCTCACTCATAAGACCTCTAAAGTCCACTCTTTTAGTCTCTAAAGTTGTTATCCTCAAATTTGTCCTAAAACACAAAATATAATAAAAAATCCTCTCTCCACATTTGTCACCAGATCTTTTGCCTTGAGGTAGTAGAGGAACACTCTCTCTTTGAGGAGGTAGAGGGGTATCTTTTTTCCTCCGTTAAATTTTGGTGATCCCGGCATGAACTTATTCTTACCTTTATCTTTAAGAAAAAAAAAATCTCTCTTTTCAAGACTTGTATTAGATAGAGTGAGCTATGATTTTCTTATGAGTTTCAAAACGCAGTCCACTACCTTTAGACACATAGTTAGGAGAAGTTATTGAAACTTATATATTGGATCTAGAAGATAGTTCAATCCTCCCCATTAAGGAATTTACTTTGAGAAATTCTCCACGAGACTCTCAGATGATTCCTCTCCTACTTTTGTTTCCAATCATCCATTAGTTGAAGTTCAAATGCATGCCCCACCAACCTCTCCTAACTATTCCTCTCCCATATTTGATTAATCTACTCTTATAGTATAAAGATACACAAATGTTAGCTTTGTAATCTAGGAGGATTGGTGTCTTGCTTATTGAGTTGGTCTTCAAATCCTTGTATAGGAGACTGGTGTCTCTAATAGTTTGGTTCCTACAAATACAACAAGAGATTTGAGTCTTTAGTATATTTTTCCTACTTCATGATTGTAATTTGTTAATTATTTTTGTGGGGCTGGATTTGGAAAATAGTTGCAAGCTACTCTTCTCACCATGGTTTTTCCCATTTTGGGTTTCCATGTATATCTGGTGTTCATTGTATGAATGTGTGCATACATATTTCTTAATTGATACTAGCTATCTTGATTCATGTTTAGAGAAATAACTAACAATAATTCATCTTGAGTTAAAGAGTTTTAAATAGATTTGATATATTGATCCACCCCTTCTCATTATATTGTTTGTCCTTCACATTAATCTCAAACTATAAGACTATCATCATCATCATCATTGTTAAAAGATATTTTTGGATTGTTCAATCTTTATTTGATTGGATTAGGATTGTATAGATTTTAATCAAGCTTTTGCATGGGTTTAGCACAAGCAAGAAGACAATAAAGGCATATGAATTGCATAGTTGTTCAAGAGAATGTGTTTTTTTTTAGGTTAAAAAATATACTTGGACCTAGTCATGATTAGTATGGCCTACTAATCTCAAGGTACTAACCACTTTGATCATCAAAATTATTTTAAAGTGAGAGAGGAGAGCATACATGGCTTAACTATCTTATTTTTGAAAAGTATAATATGAGTGACTTATTGAGGCTAACCAATTATTAGCACATTAAAAATAATCAAATAGGAAAAAGGTTTGTTATTTTAGGCTTAACATGGCTAAGGGGATTCTTGATATATCTATAGGTATATGATGCCCAAATTTAGGAAATCAAGGTTTATGTATGATGGATTGGTTTGATAGGGTAACCCACTCACCTACATTACTCAACAAGCCATTAATTTTTTTATAGATTGGGTGAATGAAAAATGTACACTAAATAAAAATATATTTTAATTCTCCTCTCAATTTATATACCTTTCCAAAACATGGTTTAGGTCAACAATTGGTGATAAACTAGAACTACCTACTAAAAAAAAAAAAATTAATTTTGATCTATAAAATTACTATAAGGTGCATGATGAGAGCATACACAAATCCTCTTTAGGATATGGGTTGATGCAAGAAGTTAGGTCTATAAAAAGCTCAAAAAGTGGAAGTGTTTTTGTTGTTTTTCAAAAAATTTCACACTTGGACTTAAAATTTGAGGCACTTACACAATGAATCTTAAAAGAAATCACTAATATGAAATTTTGAATTTTGAATGTAGTTTCCAAATATGTAACTTATTCAAATACCCACATTATAGAAATTGAATTTTGATAGGGATGTATAAAAACCATTTTCTAAAAGTCATTTTTTTTGTACCATACCATGCACGTGTCCAAACACCACTTTTTGACCCAAATAAATGTATTTTGCTAATTCGTTTTGGGGAAAGATAGATAAAAGAAATTAATATTGATGACGATACCTTTTTGTAATTTTTTACTGAATATTAATTTTTTATTGAATTTTTATTGGCCTTAATTGTTTTCTTTAAAAATCAACATGTATGGATAGCATAATTGGACCTAAACTATACATTTTTTTAATCTTTGTTTTTTCATTGTGTAGAGAATTTCCTGAAGATTGATGCCATATAATTTTTTTACAAGAAAATTAACCAAAAAAAAGTTATTAAAAAACCAAAAACAGTCTAACATTTCAAGTTTATGGACTAGTTTGCTTAGAAATTAATTAAAAATAACAAATATAATCCAATATTAAAAATATATATATTTGGAAACTAGACATTGTTTTCTCTAATGGGTTTTAATTTCATAGATTGATTCAGAAAAAAAAGTCCATCAACCATATTGCCAAAGTTGGACATTTCTTTTGAACCTGTCTTAGTTTTTTGGTTGCAAGTCAAAGGCTAAGGGTCAGGTTGCCAACCATTTCTTGTGCCTAAAGTCGATGAAGCATGTGAGTTGGGGATTCAAAATTTGAAAAATGTGTACACGTTTTTAAAAATGTGTATGTGTTACAAAATGCATACGTATTCTTTATTTGCTTGATTATTTAAAAAATTAAATACTTTTTAGAAATGTGTATGCATTTCTAAAAGGTATTTTTAAAAATAAATAAATAACTCATATGTGTTATAAAACATGTACACATTACTATATAATGTGTACATGTTATTGTTGCAAGTATGAACAAGTTTGGTGGTGTTGTCATTGATGTCAACAAAGTTTAGAATGTTGCAAATTGTGCATGTATTGTTGAGATGATGTTGAAATGTTTTGATTACATGGAGCTATTCTTATGATGTTGCAGATGTGCTGAAATGATGGGTTACCAAGTGCTTTTGAGAAAATTAATAAATAATGAAGTCAAAGTTATGTATGTGTTCATAATGTGCTTCAGTATGTGCTATGCATTTCTCCTATATTGATACTATGCTTGTGTGGATCTGTAGGTTTGCAGTTGATGATCTAATGGTGACATCTCCTGATTTGTAGCTTTTGGTTTGATGCAATGAGAAAGTTGTGTTCACCGGTGTGTGAACTGGTTTGGTAGAGTTGGTTATCTATGGACTGGGAGAAATGTTTCTGCTCTACAATCCTCCACTCTTTTGTTTTAGTTTTTTCAAATCTGAAATATGTCTGATAATGTTGTTCTCTATGTTCTAACAGAGATGCTCGTGATTTGGTGCTCTAGAAGTTGAGTTTCATAATTGTTGTGCTTCTTTGCATAGTCCGGATGGACAGTTTAAAAATATTTTTGTGATCAAAGGTTGTTACACCTATTGTGGATGTATCTGGAAGTATCTAAGATGTGTTCTCATGCATGATGAAGCATGTTGTGTCATTCATGTGCAATCTTCTTGTTTGAAAGCATATACTTTAATGATCTTTTTTGTTTTAATTAGGTTTGGCTGAACTAGTGTTTACACTTCATATGAAGAATTAAAATTTAATTAAGAAAGCATGTGGTTGATCTGAGATGTTTTTTTTGGTCTTGGTTAAGTGTTTAATTGGTACACTCTCATTCCTTTCCACTTCGGGAATGTTGAGTTTCCAACCTAATTTGAATTGATGAAATGAAGTGTATGTGGTTGACCTTGGAGAAAGTTTCTACGGTTGAAGATGGTATAAATGCAAGTCGAGATGCGAAGATTTAGATGATGTAAAGTAACAAAGTAAGCCACATGTAAAGAGAAGAGTTGTGTGAAAATGAGTTGAGGCAACAGTACTTCATTGTGTTAGATTCCCAAAAGCAGTGAGTTGAAGGTTTCTACAATCTTCTTATCTAAGTTGCAAATGCGTGTAAATTTTTGTGGTGGATCTTTCTATTATCTTTTGTAACTATAGGCAGTAAGTCTCCTTGTTGGACAATGAGTCCTTTCTATAGGTAGTGATCCTTTGTATTCGGGAAGTGAGCCCTTGGCAGTGAGCCTTCGTATTCAATTTTTCTATCACTTTATATTGTGAGTTAATCCTGACCGTGGTTTTTCCCTCATTAGGTTTTCCACATAAAATCTAGTGTTCATTGTGTTGATTTTTCTTTTTGTTACCTGCATTTCATGTTCATACTTAATAACATAATAGTGTGGCTGTGAAATTGATAAGTGCTGAAGTTTTGTGTTGTAGTTTGGTGACAATCGATTCACCCGCCTCTCAGTTGTCATGCACTTTTTATCAGTTATAACACATACACGTTTTTAGTGCATACATTTTTTTTAGGCTTGGATTCCCAAAACATAATGCATACACATTTTTTAATAATGCATACACATTTTCTGTGAGATATCTTTTTTGGATGAAACTTTCCCTCTTCATGGACCCAACTTCTTGCTTTTACCCATATAGGTGATACCACAATTTAGCATGTCCCACTTATGGGACACCTTGATTCTTTTCTGAAATCACATATTTTATATACAAATTAATGATTTAATACTTGATTTGTTCCATGTAAAGGGTTATAATTCAAGGGGGTTAAATCAAATCCCCTTGTATAGAACCCCCTAGTCTTAAATCAAACCATCAATGGAGTATTCTCTACATGTATCAAAATGTTGACAATTTTCACCTTTTGGGGGATCAAATGAAATCATTTTGAAATTTCATATTGTAAGTATGTAGCCATTAGTATAAACCTTTCATAAAGTATAATTTTCAGTATATTTAATTTTATTAAATTATATTTATTTTTATTTTCTAATGAATGTAGGTTTCTCACCAAACATCAAGGTTTCTCTATTTCTAATATGTGAAAAAAATAAAAAGTAATTTTTTAATAAAAAAATATATGTGAACAAAGTATGGATGTCCTTATTTTAAATTAAATAAATAAGCAATTAAATTTGAATATTTAGATAAATTTTTATGTGATATAGAACAAACTTGTGTGTAAATTATAATTAGACTCACTTAAAAAGTTAATAAAAAATATAGTTTTCGGCCAAAACTTATGAAAACAATATATATGCACTAGATATTGGTATTACCAATCTATGTTTAAGAATTTATAATTTTATCTCTTTTTTGTAAAAGAGTTATGTGATATGAAATAAATTTCACTTCTTAAAAATATTATTAAATATAAAAATGAAGTTATGAAAATATACATAAAAGAATTCACAATTATTTTAAAATATAATATAATATAATATAATAGAAGTTATATTAGAAACTGAAGAGCAATGCAAACATTCATTGAGTAGATGTGCTCATGATGTCATTGGATGTTGCATTGCTCTTAGTAGTCCTTAATGTGATAAAATGTACTTTCTCTAATTGTTTATTCTTCAAGATTTAATTGAGGGTGTGGTTTCATTTATAGAGTTGGTATGAGATGAATGGGAGATTGAAAATGTATTAGAATATATGGCTAGGATTAAATGGGGGCTTCTAATTTTAACTTGAGAAGGAAATGGAAATAAATTTTGGTAGCTCTTGAATACATGGGTAAGATTGATTTGATTAAGTGAATGCCCAAGATTCAATGTCTTTTTGAATTTGAAAATATAGTAACTGGGGATGAATGATTAGGATTTGGTTGATCAAATTGATGGCTAGAAGTAAAAATTAGTTTGATATAGATGATTGAGATTTTTTTTTAAAAAATTAAATGGGTACATGATTTTCCTTATTAATGGGGATTATATTAAGATTTGGGACTTTAATCAAATAAGAAGATTATTAAATTAATTTGATGATGGAAAAATATCAAAAGGTTAATCTCAATTAATTAAATAAATATAATTTATCTAATTAATTAGTGTTGGAATTATGTGAGTGTAGTTAGGATGGCATTGAGAGAGATGCAAGTGGTGATGTTAGATGTATCATTAGGATGTGGTTAATTATAGTTGTCTATAAAAACAATTTGAGATGACCAATTTGGATTTCAGAAAATTGTTTCTTGGCACACAGGTGAATCTATCAAAATATGACATTTATTTTTCAAGTCAAGCATACCAAGGATATTTTAAAAATGCTCAACATTGTAAACTACAAGCCAACATTAGCACTAGACATAATAGCTTAGAAGTAAAACAAGGATGACAAGGGATTCAATGTTGATCCAAAATTGTATAGAAGGCTTGTAAATAGTCTAAAATACCTCATAGCCACGAGGTTGGATATAATGTATGGTGTAAGGATTATTTCAAGATCCGTGAACACTCAATTTTGATATATGTGAGTGGGACTATGGAATTCTCTACTCAACATTAGACGAGTTCAAAATCATAAGATTCACAAACAATGACTATGTAAGCAACCTTGATGATAGGAAAAATACATCTCGCTATGTTTTATTTATTTATTTTGGAATAGATGTAGTATCATAGACATCCAAAAAAAAGCCCATTGCCATTGTTTCATCAGTAGAGGCAATGTATATAGTAGCAACAAAAGAAATACGTCAAATGATTTGGATGAGAATAAATGCTAGAAGATTTCATGTGCAAGTACGAAGAAGCAACAAGGATTTCCTACAACAAAAATCTATCAATTACACATTTCACAAAAGGAGTAATATAGACTTGATAGCTGCATATTTAAAAAGCAATATACATAAATCTTCACAAAGAAAGCTTTGAATATATGAAATTGTTTAGGTGTCATAAATGACTATAATTGTGATTAAAGGAGATTATTGAAAATATTACAATCTTAACCACCATTGTTAGTATTATTCTTCCTCTACATTTTATTTTGTACTTTGAGAAGGGATTTTTTTGTTGTTGGAGTAGTAATTTCTCCCATCCCAATATAATGATCACAATATTAAATGAGAGACATAATGTAATGTTCTATAATAATGTCAAGATAACGAAGATAATCATGAAAGAGGAAAAACAATAAATATTGTACAAGTCAACCTATGATCTAGTATAATTTAGAAAGAACCTTGTAATGATCAAAGTCTTTTATGAATAACGTAATTGTAATTGATTTGAACCAAATAATAGCATTTGTGTGCAGTAGCACATTTGGGGTTACATATTGTCTCCTTTGCCCACCAACAAGTGGTATCTAAGCTAGATCGAGGCGAGTTAAAAGATCGTAGATGCAAGTTCATCCATGCTGAAGCATTTGTGTTCATCGCAAGAAGATCATTGTTTGAAGACGGATCTAAGGAGATTTGAAGCCTGGATATGTTGTTAAAGTGAAACTTGAAGAGATTGTGGATGAGAAAAGATTCCAAAGAAAATAGACAAAGAAATCGAAATGTAAGATAGTGTCACAAAATTGAGAAGAAAATTCATAGTCCAAAAGGAGCCGTAGCTCATAGTAAATCGCAGCCATCAAAAGAGAGTTTGAGCAAGCCGTCAAGGAGATAGTGTAGTTGCTAAGGCAGAGGAGCAGTTACCAAGAAGTTTCAATCCGTTGAAGTGAATAAAAGGTTGCAGTCCAGAGGAAAGAAGGTGCAGCTGAATAAAGGATCTATAGATTGAAGCTGGAAGACCATTGCCGTCAAAAGAAAAGAGGAGATCGTTGAAAAGAGATCGGATTGCAAAGAAAACTAAGGTGAAAGAAAATAGATATAGCCGTAGCTATTGAAGGAGAAACTATAAAAGGAAGAGTGAAAGCACGCGAAGTTGCCAAACAAAGAAATTGTAAGACTGCCACAACAGTTGGAGAGAGTTGAAAGGAATAAGATCCAAAGATCTTTGAAGGTATCATGCAAGAAAATATTGAGTTTACATATGGGTATCATGCAAGAAAAGATTGAGTCTACAGACTTCATATGTGGTCGAAATTAAGAGGGGGGTTTAGGAGCTGGAAGTGTCAAGGTTCTGAGAGGGGGGGTGAATCAGAACCTTACTGATTTATTCGAAAATTCCTTACAAATTTTGCAATAAGAAACATATAACAGAATATTTACAATTTGTGCAGGAGAAGTATAAGCATTCATCATGAGCATAAAGAAATGAAACTCACAACCATGAAGAAACACCAAATTTGTGCCGAGTGGAAAACCCTCCAAAATCTCATGATTTTGTCATAGGGAGAAAAACCACTCCATGAACCTGTATCTTCTATTCATTCCAACCTTTTACAATCGGCAGTCACTACTGCTCAGAAATTTAACACAACTCATATACATATACAAATGTGCATATATCACTCGTACATGTACACAAGTTTTTGATTAAAACTTTCAGACCCACTTATCCTCAGATACATATATATATATATGTTTTTACACACACACATACATGCATCTAAAGATTACAAGTGTATATATGAACTTCGAAACAGAACAGTTGCATATTTCTAACTGAACCAGTTAGAATCTGTTCAACAAACTTTCTCTTAAAAATGCTTCAAAAAACAGTTTCAGATTACGAATCTGTTTTAGATAAAACTGATAATCATTAAGCTTCAGATTACGAATCTGTTTTAGACAAAACTGATAATCATTAAGCTTCGTTTGAGAGATATTCGAAGACAGTTTCCATAACAGCATTATGCTTTGTAACTGACTGAAAACGTTTACATATTTCCTTTTGAAAAACTGTATATAATACCCTGGGTTTAAAACCCCCAAAAAAATTATTCAAACTTCTAAAAAACTGCATAACCATGTTCCGGGTTTGAGACCCTTTTTAGAAGTGAACAAGAATATAAAACCTTCATACCTGTTATGCCCAAGATTCTGCCCAAAGAACCTCATACCTGAAACACAAGACTCTGTTCGGCCTTAATACCTGAAACACAAGACTCTGTCCGGTCTTAGGAAGTTTCTTCCTTCTTTCATACGCCTCAGATCCTCATACATGAGCAAAAACGAACATATAAGCAAACTTTTAATCTTTCTGAGAAAGATAAGTGTATAAACCGGAATCTTCATTTGAAATAAAAAACAAACAATGAACCTGCATGAATCCATCAATCAACTTCCCTGTTTCGCACCAAAAATGTCTTGATCCAACCGATTACTTCCTGTTTGTTTTGCAGAATGAATTCAACTTTCATAAACAAAACGCAACAAAAACCGTTTGCTCAGAATAAACGATACCCACAACCTTAATCAAATTTAACCAAAATTTGGAGTCCGCCATGCAAAGTCAATACTTGGCGAGAAAGGACTGACAATAATCAATACTTCGTTCAGACTTGTCAGTTTACGGTGGTCTCAATTAAAACTGCCGACAATATCATTAAACCCTTTTCAATTTTTTCGCTTTAAATAGATGCCATCATATATTCCATGCTACGTCCAAAATGCCATCATACTTTCCATGCCACATCAAAAATTGCCACATGTAACATTTTGCCAACAAAACAAATCTGCCACGTATTTGCCGGATGACAGATAAGTTAACAATCTCCCCCATTTTTGATGCAAAAATTTTCACCATTTCATAAAATGAACTGAAATACCATGTTGATTATAAACAAGATAATGAACTGAAATGCCAAGCAGATTTACCATGAAAACATGATTAACCTATGAACCAAGTGCATCCAAATACAAGAACCAAACCTGAACAAACCAAAACTGCTGTGCCAAAAGAACAAAACAAAACTGAACCTGTATGAACCTGTGCCAAACCTGTGCCAATACTGAACCTGTGATCACAAAACTGAACTGTGCCATTCACAAAACCTGTGTCTGAAACTGATTCACAAAACCTGTGTCTGAAACTGACTTTACTCCCCCAAAATTTATGCATCAAAAATCTAACCATCTGCTTTAAATGTTTTCTGTGAAAGAAGCAGAAATCTAACACAGAATATGAAAAGTAAAAAACTTATTCCAGCATGGATTGAGAGAAGACTCCCAATCGAATTCTGAACTGTTCAAACAATTCTCTAGGAAGAGCTTTGGTAAAAATATCAGCAACTTGTAATTTAGAAGGTACATGAATAAGAATGACCTCATTTGATGACACATGTTCGCGAATAAACTGCAATTTGATGGCAACATGCTTAGTTCTAGAATGCATAACAGGATTTTTAGAAATCTGAATAGCACTGGTATTGTCACAAAGGATTTTTAGAGGTTTTTGAACATGAATACCCAAATCTGAAAGCTGATAAGACATCCAAATTAACTGAGTACAACATGCTGTTGCAGCAATAATTTCAGACTCAGCAGTAGAAATAGTGACACATTCTTGTTTTTTACTATGCCAAGCAACTAACCGATCACCTAAGAAAAATGCAGCACCACTAGTACTTCGTTGATCATCTTTACATCCACCCCAATCAGCATCTGTATAACCAATGAGAGCAAAATCATCATTTTTTGGATACCACAAACCATAATCCAAAGTACCTTGTAAATATTTAAAGATACGGTGAACAGCATTGAGATGAGATTGACGAGGAGCTGCTTGATATCTAGCAACTTGACATACAGAGTGCATTATATCTGGTCTAGAAGCAGTAAGATATAAAAGACTTCCTATCATAGATCGATACTCTCTTTGATCAACAAGAGGAGATTCATCAATTTTCACCAACTTACATCCAGTTTCCATTGGTGTACCAACTGGATTACAAGTATCCATTTGAAACCTTTTAAGCATTTCCTTAGCATATTTCAATTGAGAGATAAACAAACCATGTTCAAGCTGAGAGACTTGAATTCCCAAGAAAAATGTCAAAGGTCCTAACATAGACATCTCAAATTCAGACTCCATGATTCCTGAAAAAGTTTGTGCTAAATGATCATTAGTAGAACCAAAAATAATATCATCAACATATATTTCAACAGCCAATAAATTTTCATTGTCCATTTTTGTATACAAAGTGCTGTCCACATTTCCTTTAATGAATCCATTTGCAATTAGATGTTTATCTAATCTGGAATACCAAGCTCGAGGAGCTTGTTTTAAACCATATAAGGCCTTTTTGAGACGAAGAACATAATCAGGCTTGTCAGAAGATTTGAAACCTTCTGGCTGTTCCATATAAACTTCCTCCTCAAGATATCCATTTAGGAAAGCAGTTTTGACATCCATTTGGTAAACAGTGAAATTTTTATGAGTGGCATATGCAAGAAAGATTCTGATTGACTCCAACCTTGCAACTGGTGCAAAGGTTTCACCAAAATCAACTCCTTGTTGTGCATATCCTTTGCAAACAAATCTGGCTTTATTTCTGATCACTACACCTTCCTCATTTAGTTTATTGCGGAATATCCATTTTCCACCAATAACATTTTTACCATCAGGTCTGGGAACAAGTTCCCAAGTCTTGTTTTTCTCTATCTGATTTATTTCATCTAGCATAGCATTTTGCCAACTAGGATTTGATAGAGCTTCTGTTACATTCTTTGGTTCAAAATCTGCTATCAAACAAAATTGTTCAGCAATATTTACTTGTTCTCCTATTTTGGCTTTTCTTCTAGTTAAAATTCCTTTATCAATATCACCAATAACTTGAGACTCAGGATGTCTCTTAGCTATTATTCTAGAAGATGTTTTTATCTTTGATCCATCACTAGTGATTTTAGAATTGGAACAATTTTCTGATTCTATTTTTCCTGCAAGTTCATCTTCATCATCAGTTTCAACTTTATCTTGTTCACAATTTTCATTATGAATACTTTCTGATTCTTGAAAAGATAAACTTTCATATTCTTCTTTGTCATTACAGCATACAGATGTTTCATCAAACATAACATTTATAGCTTCTACAATTTTGTTCAGCCTTTTATTAAAGCATTTATATGCTTTGCTATGTGTAGAGTACCCAAGAAAAATCCCTTCATCAGATCTTGAGTTAAAGTTTTCTAAAGAATCATCATTCTTTCTGATAAAACATTTGCAACCAAATATTTTAAAGTTCTTAACATTTGCTGTTTTCCCATACCATAATTCATATGGTGTATAAGCTGTCCTAATTCTGATTTGAGCTCTATTTAAAATATAGACAGCTGTATGAACAGCTTCTTTCCAGAATTTGTCAGGCAGCTTTGCTTCATTTAACATGGTCCTGGCCATTTCCTTGACAGTTCTATTTTTTCTCTCTACAACTCCATTTTGTTGTGGTGTCCTAGCAGTAGAGTATTGTCTTTTTATACCTCGTTTTTCACAATACTCAATAAATTCTTGAGAAGTAAACTCTCCTCCTCTATCTGATCTTAAGCATTTCAGTTTTAAATCAGTTTCTCTTTCCACCATCTTCCTGAAAATTTTGAAACGTTCAAAGGCTTCTGATTTATGTTTCAAAAATGTTACCCAAACCATTCTTGAATAATCATCTATAAACAGCATGAAATATCTCTCATCATTTAAAGAGGCTGTTTTGGTTGGACCACATAAATCAGTATGTACTAATTCAAGTGGTCTATTTGACAGATATTCTTTTGTTTTAAAAGAAACTCTTGTTTGCTTACCTTTTATACATTCTTCACAAACAGATGCAGGTTTAGTTATTTGTGGTAGTCCCCTGACCTTTTTGTTCTTGCTAATTCTAGCAAGATTATCAAAGTTCAAATGTCCCAGTCTTTTGTGCCATAGCCAATTTTCTTCCACTTGACTCATAAAACAGGTATTGACCAATGATGTTTCTTGAATAGTTGAATCTATCAAATTATACAGATTACCATTTGTTCTTAACCCACTGGCAATGACTCTATCTTTCCCATTTTTAATATGACATTCTTTTGCATTGAAAGAGATAGAATATCCATTATCACATATCTGACTGACACTTAAAAGGTTATGTTTCAACCCTTCAACAAAGTACACATCATGTATTGGTGTATCATTATTTAAGATTATTGAGCCTTTTCCTGTTATATAAGCTCCTGAGTTATCACCAAAACGTACAAAACCTCCATCAAAGCTTTCTAAGGTTTTGAATTTGTTCTTACATCCAGTCATATGATGAGAACAGCCACTATCCAACACCCATGTTGCAGATTTTTGAGCAAATAAGACTGTTTCAACAATTAAGGACTTTTCATTTGTCTTTACTTGTTTCCATATCTGTTTAGGTCTCATATTTAATTTACACTGATTTGCATAGTGACCATAGTAAAAACATTTGAAGCACCTAATAACTTTTCTTTTGCCTTGACTAGTGCTATTTTTACAAAAGATTGCTTTGTGCCCAAAAATATTACAGTTGAAACAATATCCATTGAAAAACAACTTTGTTTTCTGATTAGTAGATTCTTCAGAAGAACATTGCAAGACATTCAGTTTTTTATCCTTTTCTTCAAGTAAGAATTTTTGACTTTCTATAATTGAATTTGCTTTTATTAATTCATCTTGAAGTTTTTGATTTTCAGTCTCATGATTTGCAACTGATTTTTTTAACCTTTTAATTTCTTGCAGGGATTTTAGAAGTTCTTCTTCAAGATCAACTTCTATTTCTAAATCAGATGAGGATTCAGGCTCATTTGATTCAAATTTAGGAGTATGTACTATTTCAGCCATAAACAATTTTTCCCCTTCTTCATCTGCATCACTGGATTCTTCATTTGGATCCTCTTTTGAAAAAAGACTTTTCTTTTTGAAATCCTTAAACCTTTTATTCTGATTCCAAGGCTTCTTTCTAGAAAACTTCTCAGATTTCTCATCACAATCATCAAGTTCAATATTTGGACATCTAGCAGCAAAATGTCCTAATTGACCACAACTGAAGCATTTGCTTTTATATTTCTTTGCCATTCTTTTAACCAATAATGCTTCTAAAGCATCAGTTAGATCTGAATCACTCTCATCATTCTTTTCAACCTTAAAGGCTGATTCTTTTGATGAAGAACTAGCTTGATTGCTAATTCTCATTTCATATGCAGTTAGAGTTCCTTGAAGTTGATGTAAGGTCATTTTTGAAAAACTTTTCTTTTCTTCTAATGTAGAAATTTTTGTTTCAAATTTAGGTAGGACTGATCTAATAACCTTTGAAACAACATCATGTTCTTCTATGTCTTCACCTAGACCCTTCCTGGCATTCACAACTTCCTCAATTCTTAAGAAATATGCAGCAATGGTTTCATCCTCACTCATTTTCAGATTGTCAAACTGAGTTTTAAGAGTAATCAGTTTAGATTCTTTAACCTTGTCATCTCCTTGATAGATAGTTTCAAGTTTTACCCATATATCATTTGCAGATTTACAATAAATGACTTTGGCAAAGACATCTCTAGTAAGACCACAAAGAAGAGCATATCTAGCCTTCTTATCTAATTCAAATTTTAATTTCTCATCAGCATCAGTAGGAACTGACGCTGGAACAGTGTATTTTGTTGTTACTACATCCCACATCCTTACATCTAGAGAATGTATAAATGCTTCCATTTTAACTTTCCAGAAAACATAATCATTTCCATCAAATAAAGGTGCCCTATTAAGGAAAGCTCCTTCAGAATGTGCCATAACTTCCAATAACCAGAGATCAATTCCTAAAGGGAATCCTACGCTCTGATACCACTTGTTGGAAGTGTCAAGGTTCTGAGAGGGGGGGGTGAATCAGAACCTTACTGATTTATTCGAAAATTCCTTACAAAATTTGCAATAAGAAACATATAACAGAATATTTACAATTTGTGCAGGAGAAGTATAAGCATTCATCATGAGCATAAAGAAATGAAACTCACAACCATGAAGAAACACCAAATTTGTGTCGAGTGGAAAACCCTCCAAAATCTCATGATTTTGTCATAGGGAGAAAAAACCACTCCATGAACCTGTATCTTCTATTCATTCCAACCTTTTACAATCGGCAGTCACTACTGCTCAGAAATTTAACACAACTCATATACATATACAAATGTGCATATATCACTCGTACATGTACACAAGTTTATGATTAAAACTTTCAGACCCACTTATCCTCAGATACATATATATATATATATATATATATATATATATATATATATATATATATATATATATATATATATATATATATATATATGTGTTTTTACACACACACATACATGCATCTAAAGATTACAAGTGTATATATGAACTTCGAAACAGAACAGTTGCATATTTCTAACTGAACCAGTTAGAATCTGTTCAACAAACTTTCTCTTAAAAATGCTTCAAAAACAGTTTCAGATTTCGAATCTGTTTTAGATAAAACTGATAATCATTAAGCTTCAGATTACGAATCTGTTTTAGACAAAACTGATAATCATTAAGCTTCGATTTGAGAGATATTCGAAGACAGTTTCCATAACAGCATTATGCTTTGTAACTGACTGAAAACGTTTACATATTTCCTTTTGAAAAACTGTATATAATACCCTGGGTTTAAAACCCCAAAAAAAATTTATTCAAACTTCTAAAAACTGCATAACCATGTTCCGGGTTTGAGACCCTTTTTAGAAGTGAACAAGAATATAAAACCTTCATACCTGTTATGCCCAAGATTCTGCCCAAAGAACCTCATACCTGAAACACAAGACTCTGTTCGGCCTTAATACCTGAAACACAAGACTCTGTCCGGTCTTAGGAAGTTTCTTCCTTCTTTCATACGCCTCAGATCCTCATACATGAGCAAAAACGAACATATAAGCAAACTTTTAATCTTTCTGAGAAAGATAAGTGTATAAACCGGAATCTTCATTTGAAATAAAAAACAAACAATGAACCTGCATGAATCCATCAATCAACTTCCCTGTTTCGCACCAAAAATGTCTTGATCCAACCGATTACTTCCTGTTTGTTTTGCAGAATGAATTCAACTTTCATAAACAAAACGCAACAAAAACCGTTTGCTCAGAATAAACGATACCCACAACCTTAATCAAATTTAACCAAAATTTAGGTCCATAATCTTAAAGTCAATACTTGGCGAAAGGGTGACAATAATCAATACCGTTCGGACTTGTCAGTTTACGGTGGTCTGATTAAAGCTGCCGACAATATCATTAAACCCTTTTCAAATTTTTTCGCTTTAAGCCAGATGCCATCATATATATTCCATACTACGTCCAAAATGCCATCATACTTTCCATGCCATCAAAATTGCCATGTAACATTTTGCCAACAAAACAAATCTGCATTGTTGCGGATGAGATAAGTTAACAATTTCTCCCATCCCAATCTAATGATCACAATATTACATGAGAGGCATAATGTAATGTTCAAAAAAAGGATGAAAGAGGAAAAACAATAAATATTGTACAAATCGACTTATGATCTAGTATGATCTAGAAAGATCCTTGTAATGAGCAAGGTCCTTTATAAATAAGGCAGCTGTAATTGATTTGAATCAGACAATAGCATTTGTGTGCGGTAGCACATTTGGAGTTATATATTGTCTCCTTGCCCACCAAGAATTTAAGCGTGCAGGGGAGTATTGGTATGGCCCTGGGAGTAGTAAATATGATTAGATTTGTCTCCTCTACATTTAGAAAATATTATATTTCATCTTTTGTTGACTCAGATAATTACTGAAGTGTGAGAGAAATATATAGCACCCCAGAAAAAGGAAAGGCTCTATTATTTTGTTGGTGTGTGTAGTATAATTTCTGTAACAATCCGTTTTCAAGGGAGTAAATCTTTGTCTGTCATATTGATTTTATTCTCTATACACTCCTTCACCTTAAAAAGAAGCTCATACTTTGAAAGGACGAAGTGAGACGAATGGAAGATTCCTAACTGGTCATGTGTATCATCAAGCAGTTAATATATCCTATTTTCAAACGTCTGAGGTGCTGATTTATTCAAGCGATTTTTATGTGCAAGTAAACTCTTCCGTGTAGCAGTTATTTGAGCCTCTTCGAGAACATACACGGTCCATACTTTTTGAAATTGCATTAAATTTAAAAAAATGTAAGGAGTAGATTCATTTGCTGAAGATTGGAGTATATGTTCAACGTTCAGCAAACAGCATGGCAGATTGCGGCGTCATTTTCAATTGTTGATCGTGTATGCTGAAATATTTAGTCTAATTTTTTAATTTGTTTAAGTAGTTTATTTGAAATTATATTAATTTTTTTATTAAATCTATTTATGAACCATCTAAACAAAAATACATATGAAAAAACACTAAAGGTGACGCAATTGAAAAGATATTCCTTTGCTAGAATTCCCGTTTTTATAATATAGGCGGCAGAATGCAAAGCAGAATTATACATTTTAAGTCCAAGTCCATATAACTTAATCTTATTCTTAGTGTTTGGTAAGAAATTTATTTTATCCTGTTAAGAAAACATTGAAGAACATTGCTAGCATGGTCAGGAATGCATAGTAGTGTTCATAGATTGAAATTTTATCTTCCTTATGGCCATTTACTAAGGCATGATTTGCATATAAAAGAGCCTATATTCTCCAACAATGCACATTGACCACAAGGTTGGCTTGTAGCTTCTATTGAAACGACCATCTAAAAAAGTGTTTTATCTTTTTATTAAATTTATATTAAGAGAAGATAACAAGAGATTCTATAAAAAAATTGAATTTATATCTCGTAGGAGGTAGTAAGTTTAAATCTTACATTTCTTTGTGGGGAGATAAAGGGTCTAAGTTATATAGAAAAAAGTGTATTAAGATATTTATTTTGTTATAAAGAGATATTAAAGGATTAAATGTAAATGATATATTTTAATTTGAAACTGATTTTTTCAAATATCATAATCTTTAGTTTAGTTTTGTCAATGTCATTTTATGTTTTTGTTTTTAGAATTCCTTACAATTTGTGTGTTATAATTAACAAGTAAAATTTGAACGAGTTATAATGGAGGTTGGAGAACTTACTAAGAGGCTAGAGGAATGTTTCCTTCTAAGTTTAAATATTCATTTAAAGAATGGTAAAATGTTTGACTGATAGGAGAGAAAGCAAGTCTTCATGATCTGAGTATTTTTTATTTTTCTAACAGGTGTTCCCTATGCTAAAGAAGCAAAGGTAAAGTGTCTATTTAGTTGATATGTGGTTGAATAGTTAGTTGTAGATTAATAATAAGCCTAAAGATTGCAAGTACAAGGAATCACAAAGATAATACTCATTATGATTGGCTAATACAAATTGTTCATATTGCATGAAATACAAATGATTAGAGGCATGTTCATACAGTAATTTCAGTATAATTCAGTAAGTGGAGTTAGAAAGAGACAATGGATCTTCAAATTGCAAGAACCAATGGCATTAGGCATTATATGTATAATATTTCCAACATATTTCTCACACAAAAATATTGTCAAGGCATCAAGAAGATATGTACATGTTGAGATACATCACTCATGCATATTGCATGCTTAGTGATATTTTTAGGATTCTTAATTAAGCCTATGTCTTAAAGTTAACCAATGAGTTCTATGTTTGTGAATGCTAAATACATGTAACAAACCACTCCAGCTAGTGTCTATTTTTAGGAGTTGTTATCTCTATAAGGGGATCTCCTTATTATTTAGTTTATGATTGTGTGTGTGTGTAATTGAGGAGAAAATAAGACCTCTATTGAGGCATGATGTAATACAATACAAAAAATTGAATCTATAGAAGAAACATTTGTGTGTGTTCAAAATATTTATTTTTGTTGCAATTTTCATTGCTTATTGTCTGTGTTTCAAAATCATTGATTGCTATTAGAACAAAAGATCGAGGAAGAGTCCAAATTATTTGTCAAAGCTGCAAGTAGTAAAAATTGGGAGATTTCAGATGTAGAAAAGCCACCAAAAGAATAGGACACCATTTTGTGAGTTTCTTGAAGAGACAACCATTGCACCAAGAAGAGATTCCATGAGGAGATTGTGTTCAAATTGATTCATTCTTTTTTAAAGGTGTAGTCCAATACCTGATATGAAGGAGGTTCACTACAGGTAAGCAAAGGAGGCATAGTGTTTTTT
>VDFB02055362.1:0-19479 GCA_007258455.2 Sequoia sempervirens
GACCAACTAAAAAATGTCATCCGTTCAATAAGGATACCTATTGGCTATGGGTCATCATTGGCTAAAGCTTTTACAATTGATGGACATATCATAGAATTTAAAACACATGATTTTCATAATTTAATGAAGGTATTATATATCAACATTTAACATTTACTAGTAACATTGATTAAGCACTAAATTTATTTTGATATTTCGTTGTGTGAGAAAAAATTACTAATGACCTTTTCATAAGTGTGTTTGATAGCATATCATGCCATTGACAATTAGGGGGGATTCCTGTCTTACAGTTGACTTAAGGAATGCCATAAGTCGATTATTAGCATTTACAAGGTATGTGGTTATATGAAATGTTCATGTGTGAGAGACATAGAGATATTATATTGCATTTTAATTTATGACTAAAGGTTCATACTAATTTACTATTCTTATATTAGGTGAGTGACCTCCAAGGAGATCCATGAATCTGAAGTGCCAAAGTGGAAGAAGGGAATTGTAGAAATTGTATGTGTATTTGAGGAGCTCCCTACAAGTTTCATGGACCTACAAGTCCATTTACTTATACAAGTAGTCGATGAAATTGAATTGGTGGGTGTCGTATCAACAAGGTGGATGTTTTTCTTTGAGAGGTATATGAAAACTCTTAAAAGATATGTTCAAAAAAAGGCACATCTAGAGGGTTGCATGGCTGAAGGGTATGTATTGAATGAAGCATTTTTTTTCCTGTATGAATTCCTTGGTAAGGATTTTGAAGATGGCCCATGCGTCTGGGATGAAGAACGAGCATCAGATATTATTGATGGAGAAAAACCACAATCTAATGGTGTTGAAGTACAAATTAGTAAGTAAATTCACGATCAGTGTGGTTGTTTTTCTTGCAATCATTATTTTACTCTGTAATTTATTTGTCAAATTAATAGCATGACATTTAGAGTTTGAAATAAACATGTTGACATGTAATAGGTGTAGACAAAAGTTCTATACTCGACAAGTTCATTCTATACCACATGGACTTTATGAACAAATGGATTGATCTGTATGATAAAAAGAGAGAAGAAGTGTTAGAAGCAAGGAGACAGTTTAAGAGATCCAACCCAAGGAATACTCCACTTCCCACTCATCTGCTTGGGGAATGGGGCAAAGATTGCACACTAGAATGGGTTACTAAAAAAATTCAAAATCAAATAGAAGATGTAGGTACAGATTCAAACATAACAGAAGATGAAATCAACATGTCTAGAGGATGTGAAAGAAAGGTACAGTTGGAATTTTACAAAATGTTGTTTCCTTACAATTTTGATAGTATTAACTATTTTAATATTTGTCATTATATTTGTTTTCATTGAAATAAATGGTCTTTCACAGGTGAGGAAATATCCAACAATGTGGGCATATGGTCGACATTATCGTGTAGAAAGTGTAGATGTAAATAGGCGATCCTTTGATTGTGGCATCATGGTTGACTTTGAGCAATCTAGTCGATCAAGCTCAAAAGATAAGAATATAATTGAAGGGAATCTAAAATATGTTGGGAAAATACAAGAAATTATTGAGTTGGATCACCACTCTTTTAAATGTTGTATTTTTAAGTGTAGATGGTATGAAGCATTTGAGAGGACATGAAGACATGATACCCATAGTGGATTATTTTCTATAGATTCCTCATCGTTCCTACTGGAGGATAAGGAGCCTTATGTTCTACCAATTCATTGTGAGTAGGTATCTCTTTAACTCAAACAAGAAGCGGTAGTGATCATTAATCTATTAATTCATAGCTTATTCTGAATATATACATGTGTTTATTAATCAATAAAATTGTTATAACATATGTCTAATATATGCATGTCATTCATGTGTAGGTATTTTTCTATGAAGATATTTTTGGAGCACAGAAATGGAATTATTTGTCATACATTATGATCAAAGATTAAGGCATGTATTTGACGATGCATTAGTGAATACTAAGCAAAACAATGATGGCTAACAAAATGAGAGAGAGGGATTAGAGAACATCGAATAAATTGGCATCCATGATGATGTTGAAGATGGTTATGTTCAGACACAAGAAGACAACAATCCATAGTTAGATGATGTTATGGAAGACAACAATATAATTGGTATAGAAAATGATGATCCAAATACATCTGGTAACAATATAGATGGTCTACAGTCGAATTTCAATGATGATGAGAGATGATCGCGAGGTCAGATGAGGATGATGATAATATTAAATGCTTAGAAAGAACCTACTGAACGGTGACAATGATCGTTTAGGATGACTGTTGACATTGCTTAGCGGAACAATGAAATGTTAATGACCAAGACTTCTAAATTTTAGAATTATTTGCAATCCATGTTTTAAAATGGATGATTCTTATGGCCTAAACTTTGAAATGCTTCAATAATATTATGTTGTACTTGGACAATTGAAAACTTGTTTTATTCTCCTAGCAAGTTTTTTTATTTTCCATTATAATTCTAGACCAAACAACATTTGCAGGGATGGCCTTTTGCACCAATCTTAATTTGTATGAATTTCACGAACCTGTTGTCAAGCAGTAAATTCCTTTCATAGACAAGAAATGTAAAGGCTTCATTTAAGACAAGATAAGCAGTCTCTTTTTGAGGGTAATCCACATGCAAAAAGTAAAAAGCACATGAAAAACAATTGTACAGTAGAAAATTAGATTCAATAAGTTATGTCTTATTTCGCTTGCACACTTATCTGAAAGACATAGGGTATTCACCATACATTTCCCTTGACAAAGCAAACATGTGCTTTCATTTATTTTTATTGTATATCTCAGAAGTGAAATTGTTGTTACATAATGATGCACTGAGAAAATAATATATACAAGAAAATTGAAAGAAAATGTTTGAAATTTAACATGCAACCTATTGTGTTGCACTAAAAGGAATCAAGATTAACTGGGACAAGAAATAAAAATAAAATTTTGATGATTGTACTTAAAAGTGAATAGGATATGAAAAGTGTGGACAATGATGGTGCTGAAATTGAAAACCCTGATTCTAATGACATTACTATTTTATGTCATTAGAGATAAAGAGCACATACAATTTTATATACATAGAAAATGAAGAATTGAAACTAGTAAACTGAAAATGTAAACATTGTAATATTTTTCCTTAAACAATAATTCAGCCTCGCAAAAGAGATTGGAAGCATTTTTTTATTCAAACTCTATTTTTAATGAACTACTTGGTAAAAGTATATTTACAAATTACAAGGAATATATACACTATTCGAGGAAATAAAGGAATGTTTCATAAGATACTTCTAGAGTACAAAGGAATATATATACAAAGGAATATTTACAATTTCGCAGGAATATATACACTATTTCATGGAATATAACTGTTTCATGGACTTCCCTAGAGATTTTTAGAGTTATTTACCAGTTTGTTGGATCTCAAAAAGCAGCGAGGAGTTTTAAAAGACCATCTGAGAGTACCAATCTCTAAGATGACTTTAATCCTTAACACAAACCAATTAAAAGTCAGTGTTGAAATGACTTTAATTCACCTAAACTGAAACCAATCAAAGCATCACGCAGTAACAACAAATGTGCCTGATAAATCTTTACTGATTTAAACAACTTGAAAAGACCATTTTGGAGACAACAAAGCAATAAATAAGCATGAAAATAGACATAGAAATTGAACAATGAAAATGGATTACGAGTTATAATGTATCTGCTCCATTATATTGCTCAAAATATAAACATACATAACATGAGTTTTTTTGATATGAATAAGTGGATGAGATGGTTTAGTATCTATTCTAATGGATTGAAATGATGATGATATGATGATCAAAATCGGACCTTGGTTTCCCTATTTGTACAAGAAGCAACAAGCTTCAAGTCCATTCACAAAAGTTACATCGTTTCTTAACTAAAGCATAATTAACATAACATAGAAACTTAAAAAGAGTTCATTGTTGGATGCACCACAGTCTGTTAATCATCAACAAGTTCCCATGACCACCTAAGATCTATTCAAGGCTCAAGCACCATGTTAATGCATCCACAACAACCAAAATTTGACTACCTCTTCATACAACTCATGCAAGGAACAAATTAACCTTTGACATGTGATCAATGTATTTCTCCTGGGCATAAGTGTTTGCATTCTATAGAGTGTTTGTCATTACATTCTCCAATCCAACAATCCTCTTGAGCTGCTTATGCGTTTTCTTGAGTACCTCATCCTCATCATTGACGTCATCAAGGATGCCTGGAAAATATTTTGATATCTCATTTTCCAAGTTTCCTGATCCTTCAAATCTGTTTCTTCAAAGAAATCTGGCATGGCCAGACATAGTGGCTAGTTGAAGTCACTCAATTCCCGTGTCAAGATATTCTGGAAGTTTTCATGTGTATTCATGAGGCCCTGACATTCTTGGAGCAAAGCATTATTATCTCCATCTTTTTCCTTGATATGGGATTCCATTTCCTTCATCCTATCAAGCAGACTTCCATGCTCCATGAGGGATTTGTATGTTCCACTGTGAGCACGCTAGACACCATCTGCATGTTGGCACATATCTTTGAATTTCATACAAATTATCCCTGATGCTACTTCAAAAGTAGTAGCCTTCAATTTTCTTTTTAGTTCTTCCTATTCCTTTTGAGGCTTTTCAAATTTATGCTTCCATTGAGTAGTCTCAAACATGGTCTCTAACACTTTTCTTTCATGTTCAATTAAAGGAGAGTAAATCCTTGGAGAAGTAGACAACCTATCTTTGTAGTTGGTTAATTCTTGTTTCAACCTGTCATTTTCCTCTATCAACCACTGGTTATCTCTTACTAGCTTTTGGATTTGGGCTTTGGTGAATTTGGCTACATTCACATTCAAGTTAGCAGTCTCCAAGGGATCTGTCTCCCCTACTCTTTGCACCAGGAGATGTCCAAAAATATGATCATGGTCAATGAGAGAAGGCTTCTTGCCTAGGGGGTAAAGAGCCCAAATTTGCAATGTGGTATTATCAGGATTGTACCCAGACCCTGTATAGACCCTGTCACCTGCTTCATCCATTATTTGCAAAATTTTATTCTTTCTCTTCAAAAAGCTGTCAAACACAATGGCTGAACTAATATCCCACCCAGGAAGGAGCATAACTCCAACTTCTTGCAATAATTCTCTTCCTCTCTCAGCAGTCATGTTTCTCATTTCCCTATCAACTTCATGTTGCAACTCTTTCAAGGCATAAGCCTCTTTCTTAGGGTCAATGTCCTTTAACCTTTCTCTTATTAGTCTTCCTTTATACTCATATATAAAGGACTTAAATTTAGGGGTCTGCACAAAAGTATCATCTGCAACAAATTCCTAACTTGCACGATGCCTCACATCATCTGATAGCCCATTAGAGGCTTCAAAGGTGATCACAATTCTTTCCAATGGCATCTCATATTGGGGTATAATAGGAGCATTAAACTGTGAGACTCCTTCTTCCTCCTCAGTGTTATCTTCTTCCATGGATGGGGAACCAACTGAAAAGCTCACTTCAGGAGTAGGCTGAGGTGATAAGTGATCTAGTGGTGTGATATTTTCTACTCGCCTCCTAGGACCGATGCCCCTTACTCTTTCAAATGCCACAAGTGGCACATCTCTTATTAGTTCTTCTTCATGGAGGATTAACTGTTCAATTCTTTCTATGGGATCTTGTACCTCAGGGAAATCCCCTACGTAGCTTGGGTTACTATTCACCTTCCAAGCCTCAACCATCATAACCCTACTGTAGGAATTCATTCTCATCATGTTTTGTTTTTCTTCACAATTTCTGAAGACATCTTCTAAAAGGAAACGATGCTCATACCCTTTCAATTTCTAAAAAAATTTGGCATCACAAATGAAGTGTTTAGGACCAAACTTTTCCCTTTTGTTGCCAATCGACAAGCCATAACAATCCATTTTACCACTAACCAAGTCATAGCCCAAATAAGAGATAATAGTGAAATCACCAAAGCATAAACTAGAAGGCATGAAAGTTTTCCTCCCATAGCTCTTTAAATGCATGAAAGTTGAAAATGACAATTGCCTTATGATCTCTAAATAAGCAACTCTGTCTAGCACAGTCTTTGGCAGCAAATAAGGTGCAACTTCAAATCCATAAACCCTAATAACAGTACAATCCCCAAACATGTACCAGTCCCCCAATTGTGATTTATCCCTACTTCATGGCCCATATCTTTTGGTCAGAGAAATCTTAAGATCTTTGGGGAGAGGTTGTAGTCACATTTGTGGCCTAGCATCTTGTATAGTGGTTTGACAAAATATTCCTCAAAATATAGGTAGTGGGACCTCCCACACCTGCTATCCCACACAGATGTCCACATTTGTACAAGCCTTGAATTTCCATCATTATCTAAGTCTTTTATTCTTAATTCCTCACCCCATATCCCCATCACCTACCCTTCATATAATATCATGTGCATGAAAAGAGAATAGTGCTTGAAATTAATGGCTTCACTGTCATTCTTGATGATATTGAGGGAATTATTGATGGCCTCCGATAAATACTCTGCATAAACATAGGATTGGGCATTATGGCTCTGGATGTCTGTGGCTAAAACCATGGGAACAATTATCATGTTCTCAAGAACATCAATTCCCAGTACTTGACCGGCTGAGTAATAAGTGTATTGAAAGTATTCTTCAAACAAAGCCACAGAGAATGGGGGCTTATCTTCACTAGAGAACCTCATAGTTTGGTTACCCACAACTTTAACCCTATGTAGAGGAAATTTCCACCTCTTGTAACTTGTGTCCATGGTGTGGTATTCCTCCAACAAGTCTCTGATTCATAATTTTGTTTTCAGGGAAGTGTCTAGTTGAAAAATCATGGAAATATAATCTGGCTTTATGACCATGAACTATGACCCATTAGGAAAATGAATTGCTCTTGTCTTCAGATTGTAATGCTTTTCCAACACCTTGATTAACTCTATGTTCACAAAGATGTTGGGTACTGCAAGTTTACCCAAACTCAAATTCCACGGGTTTGACATTGGGCTATGCCAAAATTTCTTCCTATAATGATAAATAAAGAGGTCGTAACCCCTACACAAAGTCCATACATCTCCTAGATTTTTTTTTTATCTACTAATGTTACACATGATGGGTTAAGCTGTGCTATTCTTCTAGATTTTGGCCTAGACCCAAGACATTGATTGATTAAGTCTTGATTCAATTGCCTAGCTTCAGTTTTCTGTCTTTTTGCTTTCTGTTTGCCTGGGGTTTTTTCCATCTCAACCCTACTCATGCAATGCTTTCATCTACTTACTGAGAAAATACTTTGATTTGAGTCTAGACCACTTACTTGGATAAATGCTGCAAATTTCCAGTTGCCTACCGCCATCCAGCTTGGTTCTCCAAATCCTTCAATTACAATTCACAGTGATTTCAACTTCTTTGAGGCCGTATTTATCAAATTTCAGGACACTTCATCCAACCCTAGTTCATAAATGGCACTTGCGGCACCTTTATGATCAAGTTCTTCATTAATAGCGGTAGTCTCATCAATATTTTCATTAGTCACATCAATCAGACTAATCATCATTTCATAACTGTTGAAGAGACTTTTAATTAAAATGCCTATTGTTTCTTCGATATGCTGGTATGGCAGTGTTTTTCCCTTCCCTTCTAGTGTATACCACTCTACCGCATATGTTGCTCACCTTCCCAGCGGTATAGCGGTGTATGCTTTTGATCATTACTTGAAGACTATCAATGAGACAATCTTATTTGTCTTACCGATATCTCAATGTCTCATCAACATTAGATCTTATGCTCCTCTGATGTTGGTTTCCAGTGTGGATGAGACAAGTTAATGTCTCTTGCCAATATGCCACTGTCTCATAGACAATTACTTCATTATATCCAAGATTTGTGTGTTTTTCTGAGAACTTGTAGATATACCTTGTCAATGTGACATAAGTGATTCTCTCCTTGATATGCCCGTATCTTGTTGACATTCACTGTTTTACATCGTTGATGAGACATATAAATAAGTCTCTTCGACATAGGGGTGTCTCATCTACATTTCTGATCTATGCTTTGTGCTAATGTCGGAGAGACTTTGGAGGGACTCTTGTCGACATGGTGTTGTCTTGGCGATATGCTATGAGCAATCATAGGAGTATTTCAAAGGAGGAATACACTTTGATGTTGTGATCAAGGGTTTTATTTGGAAGCTCATGTGAGGGATTTTATTAAATTTAAGTTATTATGACATGAATTCTATGTATATGGTGGATGTAAGAGATGAGTGAAAATGGAAGTATGCAAAAATAATTAGAATGGAATTTTGGCTACAACACAATCCATGTTTAAAAAAGGATGATTCTTATGGCCTAAACTTTGAAATGCTTCAGTAATATTATTTGTGTCAATACAAATTACCTATTGCAGTATCCTTAAATTGTTCAATCTTTGGTATGAATTGTTGGCAGAAAAAAATAGGATTACTTGGATGCTTCTTCCATTCATTTTGTATCAACATATGTTCATGAAGACACAAAAGTTAATAGCTCAATTAGGTAGAGATTTTGTGATTTTCAAATGAAGAGTAAGGTACATTTTTATTTATGCTACATTACATTCATGTGCATAAACAAAATAAGAAGATTACATTACTAGATTGCACTTATGTAGATGCATATAATATAGGAAATATTGCACAATCCTTTAAAAAATGTAGTCTTTATTGATAATGTAAATGTATGTTGTTCCACACAAAGTCATGGAACTGACTATTTGAATGCATATAATCGAAAAACTATACATTTATAGATACAAAAGAGAAAAATGCACATAAAGAGAAAGGGGACCCGTCATTGCCTCAATGACAAATCTCGGTTGCTTTGTTCTACATCATCTTCAATCTTCTCGCTTGTCTAAGCCTCCAAGTTGATTTCTTCCTTGCTGCTCCTAGGTTCCCTGCATTTGAGTGAGAAGAGTGTTGTTAGAGCAATGAAGGATCACCAGTCAAAATATGTGCATACATCTATAAACATATAATTTGATCATCATGTGCATTCAAATAATTTGCATACCATAGATGTCCAGGAAAACAAGAAAGTTATCAAACATATCTATCATATGCTCGGTTTTATCTAACATATTTTCTCATTGTGCAAGTATAGATAAAATTAGGTTGTTTTGTTTATCTAGTTACATCATGTGGGGTGAAATGTGGCTCCCACAAGGGCTGAGCCGAGCCTACTGCCCTATTGTTTCATTTGAGAAGGATAATGACAAGTAAACCATCCATGAAGCATTAAAGATCAATCTTTGCAAGGATAGTGGAGTATGTTGTTAAGGGGTAATCTCCTTATTGATAAAGATTTATCCTTATTAATAAGAACATTCCACTATCAACATAACCATGATTCTAATAAAACTGATCATCAAGGATTCCAAGATAGTTTTCATTAACAGTCTGGTTAAAAGTAAGCAGCCCCAAGCATCATAACAGTCACAAGAATTGAACATGAGGGGCAGCCATGTAGATTAAAAGCTTACACAATAGTCATCACTTGCAAAGACAAAGACAATATGTTTCCACATAACAAATTAAATCGAATGCATGAAAGGTACAATGATGAAGTCCATAATAGTGAATGTTGCTTAAGAGCGATTGAAGGACAACATTTTGTATCAAGGAGAAAAAGGTAACCTCAAACTCTGTTGTACCTGAGTATGACAGTACCTGAGCTTTTGGTTTTTCTAGATGGAACCTATAGTAGAAAAGTGTAGTCTCCATCCGAAGGAACCATCTTCGGAGCTCTTCCCTGAAATGAGGGTTGAAAACATTAGAAGAAAAGAAATACCATAATTCTAAAGTAACAATTTATATCAAGACAAATGTCAGAAAGTATAATTAAAAAGACAAATCCTTACAATTGGACCAAACAGATTTATGATTTTATCTTTAGAATGTAGGAACTTTCTTTGTCGAAGCTTCACTACCTAAAATTGGATCTCCAATTGGACCAATAAAATTTATGATTTTATCTTTAGAATATAGGAACTTTCTTTGTTCGATATTCAAGACCTCAAATTAGATCAGAAGCTAGATATGCAAATTTATGATTTTATCTTTAGAATGTACAAACTTTCTCTATCGGATATTAAAGATGTAAGGTTGGATTAGAAACTGGATAAGCAGATTTACGATTTTATCTTTAGAATGTAGGAACTTCCTTTGTTGGATATTTGGAAATTCCTACACTAGAGTTTAGCCGGGCCGAAAACACCCGAGTGTTTCTGCTGTGAGTCAAAGGGAGTACAATCAACACGGATTTTATGACAGAATAACAATCCAATTTTTCTGAACTATCCATGTACACAGACCTTGCTTGCACATCACAATCTATTCTTCCACGCACATAAAATGCCGCATGCTAACCCCTTCTAAATGGAAACTCAAATACCATGGGGTAATGAGTCCCTATATTGAAGTAGAAATGTAAGTGATCTATAGGGCATAGTTTGATTTTATGCAAAGGATGCTCCTTGAGAAAGGAATCTTCAAGTAGCTGATGGTGAGTTGTTTGAAGTTAGCATTTGTGGTGTAATATAAAAGTGTTTGATCTTTCCAAAAGAGTAGTTAACCATGATAAATGTGCAAGAAAATAAAATTGTACACAACAAACAATTCACAATGTTATCTTTCATAATGCCTTGAGTTTGAAGACAAAAATCTCATTGTATCTTGATCAAAGTAGTGACCTTAATGGTCAATCACTGACAACCATGATTTTAAAACATACTATTGTGCTTATGGAGACAACATTTTAGGCAAGGTAGTGAGTGGTAGTTTGGAACAATGGAGGTATGAAGGCCTTGATCTATATACATACTATGCGATCTAACAGAACAAGCGTTCTTAAGAGATTGAAGGTGGATTCACGAGAACTCAAAGAAGGGTTACATGATGATAAAGATTAAAGCAAAGGTGAGATCTATTTAAAAGCCCACTATCATGAAGATATTAAAGACATAAAGTACAAAGGAAACCCTAGCAGCTCGAGTAGTAGACACAATGCAAGAGGATAGTGTGCTAGGGAAGATTTAAGAGATCTCAACATTATCTAATTATAGGGAAATACATCATTTATTTATTTTTTTAATTAAAAGAAATCATTCTAAACCCTATATAGGATACATTGATACTTCAAAAGCATCTCATTTATTTTTTTAAATTAAAAGAAATCATTCTAAACCCTATATAGGATGCATTGATACTTCAAAAGCATCTGAAGGAATTTGAAGTTAATACCAAACATATGTCAATTAAATGCACCGGATTACAAAGCGATGGCATGAACTTTGTAACCCTTGTTGATCCCGAGGAGAAAAGAGAATGAGATAAGCAACAATGAAGATCCTATGCCTCCTTACTATTCTACGTCATTCTTCTTGAAACACTTCTCCATTTTGGTGGGCTACGCCTAAAAATTTAAGGTTTCAACAAAGGTTTTATTGTATATTTATTAAAATGAAAACTCCATTCTAGCGGGCTATGCCTGAAAATAAGATTTCGATGAAATTTTTAGAGGACGTTTATTAAAGTTTTAGATTATTTTGGTGGGCTATATTCTTGATTCCTTAAATGATTTATTCAAATGGATTGTGACTGATGTGTTTTGCTACATTTAGTGCTATAAATTGTAATGATGCCATGATTGCATTACTCACATGCGTCTCTTATTATATAAGCTCTGCGGTGTGGAGGGGTTTTCCCTTCCCTTCTCATTTTACCACACTACGCATTGCTCCAGGCTTTAGCTGGCTGCGGGGTTGTAGTGTATCTGCCTCTACCGCGCTATGTTGCTCACCTTCGGTGGTATGGCCCGATTGTATGCTTTGATCATTACTTGAAGAGTGTCGATGAGACAATCTTATTTATCTTATCAATATCTCAATGTCTCATCGACATTACTTCATTATATCCAAGAGTTGTGTGTCATCGAGCACTTGTAGATATACCTTGTCGATGTGATGTAAGTGATTCTCTCCTCGATGTGCTTATATGTTGTTGACATTTCACTATTTTACATCGTCGATGAGACATATAAATAAGTCTCTTCAACATAGGGGTGTCTATACCGGTGCTAAACCCGAAGCTAAACTTGAAGCTAAAGCTGGAGCTAAAAGTGGCACTAAACTTGAAGCTAAACTCAGAGCCAAAGGTGGTGCCACACTCGGAGCTAATATTGGTGCTACAGGCAACACTAATTTCAACACAAATTAGCACCTTAATTAGTGTCGACTTGTCTTGATCGACGCAAATAAATGCCAAAAAAAGTGCCATCCTGATAAATAGCGCTGAATTTTTCAAAAAATTGGAAAAAAATACATTAAAACAGTGGGTGGAAGCAAAAAACAGAGCAAAACATGGAACAAATCACATGGATTTGTTGTAGTGATTGATTTTGAACATAAGACTCTTAGGACTATAGTAGACTTGGGGATGGATATTTCTGAGGCATAAAGAGAAAGAATCATGCAACTGATGCTTTGGATGAGATGAGGAGAGCAGCCTTGCATCACACAAAGGTAGTGCAGAATAAGAGAATCAAGTGGCATGAAAAATTCATCAAGGACAAGAAATTCCAGCCGAGAGATTGGGTCCTGCTCTATGATTCAAGGTATCAAGTTAATGCAAGAAAATTGCAGACAAGGTGGCTAGGACCATATGAGGTTGCTGAAGTCTTCCCCAATGGTGTTGTTCAACTCACTACCATTGACCCTATCAGATTCAAGTTGCTTTTCAATGGTCATTTCCTCAGATTGTATCACAAGCCAACTTCCAAAGAGGAGTTCCTGCAACAATTCACTCAACATGCAACACCCAAGCTTCCTACAACTGAGGGAAGTGGATCTAGTGTCCCTCCTTTTGGCTAACTAAGGTAAGTACCTTGTAAGATGACATTGGCGTTGGAAATTTAGTAGTGTTGCAGGAAGGAAAAATTTGCAGAGTGATTGTTGATTACAAACAATGGGAGGTGGGTTAATTCGAAATGAACCCATGGCTCATGATGTATTACTGCAGGATGCACCCTGCCAGGCCAAATTTAGAAACTGTAGGTGGTTAGACTATTTCATGAAGTTGAATGGTTTTAATGAAGACATTGCATTAGAATTTTCCTAGAAATTGTCTGAGGGAAAGGTCACGGTAAAAGGGCTAGAAGTATTGGTCATTGAAGAAAGGATTGCAGAAGTTACATGGTTGCTTACCGACGGTGAAAATTACCCTGCTTCTAGAGACGCTAGGTCAGCTAGGGCCGAATTTACAGAACCTGGTGACCCTCCATTGAGTGTGGACAAACAAGGTGTGAAGAGAACCTCTCTACTCGAGCCATGAAAGAAAATAACTGTTTATGTTATAAAATATATCACCTGTGAAGGTCATCAGTTGAATCTACATTCCGTGCACTTCAAACTCTTGAATCACATGAGGCACAGGAGGAGGATGAATCTACTAAATGTGCTATATCACCTGCTTTCAATCATGACAACCGAGACTCAAAAAGGTAGGGACAATTTCGTTTCCCACCATTGTTTGATCAAATTGTTAGCTAAGAAGTCTCTGCATGATGTGTCTGAGATGACTTGGGAAGAATTCGTAAATATTGATCAAATTAGGCCAGAGCATTTGTGACCTAGGGTTTTACCTCAACCTCATAGGTCTAGTAGGAGATTCAACATGACTGAAGCCACTCCTGGTGCTTCAACCTCTGGCATAGGCCTTAGTGTAAACCCTCCTGCAACAAAACAAACCATAGAGATTAGTTCTTCTGAGATAGAGAACTCAAACAAAGAAAGTTCCTCTATAGATTCTGATGATGATGTTCCTCTTGGCATCCTAATGAGAACTAGGGCACATAAGAGAGAAGTAGAAATAAGAGAAGGAAAAGCTAAAAAACAACTAGCAGAAAAAGAATTACTAAGCTCTAAGAAGCGGAAGGCTGACACTTCATCCTACAGCCAAAGAAAAATGTGAAAGCCCTCCCATAAAATCAAGACCAGCCAGGCCAACCTTTGATATGCCTCTAT
This sequence comes from Sequoia sempervirens, assembly GCA_007258455.2. Lineage (NCBI taxonomy): Eukaryota > Viridiplantae > Streptophyta > Pinopsida > Cupressales > Cupressaceae > Sequoia > Sequoia sempervirens. The sequence goes on from VDFB02055362.1 coordinate 14,086, forward strand.
AGGAAAGCCCTAAACTTAGAGAAACATCACAGGGGTACAAAAAATCTCCAATGGGGCAGGTGAATGTCGAGGAAGAGGACATATTTGAGAAAGCAACAAACATAACACTGAAAAATCTTGCTGATATTGTAGAACAAGTTGAGAATCAAGGGTATGAGGAAAATTAGGAGTTCCTACAACAAGAGCTCCTGTAGCATGAGCAAGAACAGGAACAAGAGGCCTTGCAGTTAGAATTGGGAGAACAACCCAAATCCTTGCAGCTAGTACTATATGAAGAGCAAGCATCAGTGCCGTGAAAAATGTTGGTAGGAATACATAACCCCCTCTGATTTTACAGTACACACAACAATTTTGAACTTATGGAAAGAGATACAAAGGAGGGAGGAGGAATGGAAAGAGGAGAAATTCAGGCTGAAGAAGGAAATTCAAAAGAGAGATGAAGTGATTAAGGATAAGAATGAGGAAATTGCTACTTTAAAGGAAAAAGTGGACAATATTGAAGCCTTGGTACCACAGATTTTAGAATGTAGGACCCCTCCAAGGGTCTATGCTCTACATTTGAAGGAGAAATATCTTTCTTTTAAGCTGACAAGGATTGTCTCAGGTTTGAACCCTTCCATTGAGACTCCTAATTGAATTTTTCAATGCTTATCAGATTGCTTCCCCTGAGATGAAGAATTTATTATGTGAATTCTATTTGCATAATTATGCTGTGACTCAAGACCATGATTGGAATCCACTATTGTATGTTGGGGATGTCCAATTAAGGGCATTTATGTCCTGGGTACAAAATGAAATCAGTTGGGGACAACAATATGGGGCTTATAGGAAAATGGAATCCAACATCCCTTTGCCCATCAGGGCTAAATCAAGAAACTGAAGCGACATTTATAGGGATTGGCACAAAATTGACCTAGCTATGGTAATAGGATCATGCCTTGGATAGAAGCAGTTTATAGTGAATATGAGGTGGTGGCAAAAGAAAAAGAGTAAACTGTGAAGGGATACATGTTACAAGGATGGAATAGCCTAACTGATGAGCTAAAACAAGCTAAGCCCCACTCTATACAAAACTATGTTGCAACACTTAAAAGAATTGACAGATACATACAAATTGGAAGGACAAAGGGTCGATTTTGGCTTCCACTGACTTTTCAGCCACCCATCCTGATGTGGCATGTGCCAAACTTTAGGTATTACCACTATGATATTTCTATAGAGAGACAAAGATGGAACAAATTGGATAGACAACAAGGGTTTTATTGGGATCCCGATTCACGCACAACAAGCACTGATGTAGGACAGTTGGCGATTGCAAATTTCAGGACATTTACTAAGCAGAAGAACAACCCTTCCCCTACTGGAGGACCAACAAAACCTTAGGTTGGGGGGAGTGATGAGTCTAGTTTATGGTTTAATTTTGGTAGAATTTATGATCTATTTGTTGAAGTTGTCATGGACCTTGATGTTTGAATGTTGATATTTCCTCAAAACCATAGACATTGGGCCTAAGTTTACTTTTGTAAATCTTTAATGACATTGACATGTTATATGGATTATCTGTGTTAATTCTACATGTGGATTAATGAATGTTCTTTAACATAGTTACAGATATGCAATTAATGTGCGTACTAATATTGCCATGTAGATATGATTAGAGGCTTGCAAAATGGAGGAAGACTCTGACAACTGGTCATTCACTGTAACGGTCAACAAGGTGGCCATTCAAAGGTCAATGGAGGGAAGACTCTCGACGGCAGGAGATTCCTCATTTAAATAAAAGTTGTAATTGCCTTGTAAATGGTATTTATTGCTGTTGAGTGAATATAGGCATTACTGTTGTGCTAAATCTGCGTTGAGGCAACATGCTTGACTAGATTTCGCGCATGCGTAACTGCCTCTCCACTTTTCATGCTTTCCCTAAAGTGGCATCCTCCTAATCTATTGGAGTTGACCGCCTTGCTAGGTGATTAGTTAGTAGCTTATTTTCCTATAAATAAGACCTAGCTACTCCTTCTCAAGAGGTTGCACGATCTAATGATGTACTCACATTCTTAGATTTTTAGCAATACAGTCATGATGCTCTATTGTACTTGTGTTTTCCCATGAATGAAATGAGTTTATAAGTTTGTGCACCTGAGTTTACATTTGTCTTAAGGGATACTCATCCAAGGGGGCCCACTTGGTGAGCATTTCGTCCTTTAGTTTAGTTTAGTTATTACTCTTTGTATAGTAATTAGTTAAGAATCTGGCACTAACTGTTCCTGTAGCCACTAGAATTCCATTATGTGACTGTTCCTGCAGCCAAAGCAGACAAAATAGTTTCTTTTTTGTTTGCTCAGATTTTCATTTTTGTCATGCATTTTAGCTTAGTATAGTTGTTGGTTGATGTTCAACATTTATGTTATTCCTTTCCAAACAATTTACTTTCAGCATTGTGTCTTTCTTAGCTGTAGAATGAAAATGGCTACTTTGAATCCTTCGTGCACATACTATGCTGACCCATTTCAAGTTCACGTCCTAGGGTTGACAAGTTAAATGCACCTTCATGATGGTTGAAATGGCTATTTAGTTTAGATGTCCAATCTTTGAATCACAACTGTAAGGGCTTAGTTGTTAAATCATTGTTGGAGGGCAACACATATATTATTGAAATGTTTCTTTGATTATGCAATGGAAAAGTTTCGAAAGGTTATGTTTTGAATGGTGCATTTATTATTCAATAGGAAATAAATTTTTTATTGCTCATTATGTTAGATGCATATAATTTTCACTTGTGGGTAAAAATTAATAAAATTACTAGGTAGAACAATGGGCATGTTACATTCTTGGTATTTGAATCAAACAAGGGCATAGGAGGAGTTAAACAACAATTTTGTATATCGTTCAAAATCCATGAGATGGGAATAAAGAAGCAAACTAATCGAAAGGGACCCACCTTTTGATACACCCCTTGATGAAAATAAAATAACAATAATTAGAAGGAATAGTCAAATAAAGGTACCATAAAGGCATGGAAAGAAAATAAAAGTAATAGAAGAACCCAAAAAAGTAATAGAAAGACCTAAGTAGATTGAATAGAAATAGATTGTTCAATAATCATATAGTGAAACTTCACAAGGGGAATAACAATTGGAGTTGGAAAAGAAAGTAGAAAATGAACAAAAAAAGAAACACAAAAAGATGTTAAGAGAAAAAAAGAGAACAACCACATGAAATGGTAATAGTATTGCCCAAAACTAACCATTATGTATACAAAAAATAATAAATCTAGAAGGATAATAAGAAAAGTTCATGGCCATAAAAGTGAGAGGAAGAAGAAGAAAGGGTGTTTATTATTGAAAATATAGAGCCTCAAAGAATAAGACCATACAACTAAGTTTTAGTGAGAAAATAAATGTTAAGGAAAGTAAATCTACAAGGATAACACCATAGCAACTAAGATTTATTGAGAAAATAAAGGTAAAGGAGAAAGTTCACCTTCAAGGACAAAACCACATAAACTAAGATTCATTGAGAAAATAAAGGTAAAGATGAAGATGTACATATAAGGATAAGATTGCATCGACTAAGATTCAATAAGAAAAAATAAGGCAAAGCAAAAAATACTTGTCTTATTGGGGTGTAGGGTAAATATTTCATGAGACATTTAATATTTTTTTCTCAAGGATGAGATAATGTTTTAATCCTAGGGAGAATGTTGGTAGGTTTGAAGGTCATATTGAATTTTATTATGTATTACAAATAACATTATAATTTTATTTATGTTATTCCCACATGCTACAAAGGTAATTTAGTAAGACCACAAAAGAGAGTTAAACATTCAACTAAGATGCATGATGTTTGTGTAGTATTACACATCATTTGACAATGAATTCAAAATGTATATGAGTCATAAAGTGATTGAGCATCATTAATACCCCATTATATACATAAATAAATCATATTAAATTGAAAAATTATAAAGGAAGAGATAAAATAATTGTAAGATGAATATTAGGATTTATTATGAAAGGAAATAATGGAAATACACTATGAAGAGGCATAAAGAAGCTATATAAGGAAGAGAAGAATATGAGATAATTCAAAATGAGCTAGGAGAGTGTAGTGTATAAAATTGTATACCTTTACAATTTCACACTACGTTTGGGTCTCTTAATTTACTGGACTTAATTAAGCTTCTAATTTTTCAAATTATGCATTCCAAAGCCTTATTCTTACTATTTTCCAAAAGGGGAACCAACATTAAATAAATTCATTTAATAATTAAATTACCTTGGATCATGTGTCTCTTGGAAGTATATGACAAGACCCATTCACCCATGGGCGAATGGGTCCCCTTTATGAGCCATGACCTAAATTAAAATATGTTTTTGGCGATATTTTAATGATCAAAATTCAAATTGTAAGTGTTGTCTTTTAGAATATAATTTTTGGAAAATTGGATAAACACCTATAAATACATAGTCTTTTGATCATTTAAAATCTAACACACTTTATGAAGCAATCTTATTAAGTAAGTATTTTTGTCAAGATCATTCAAAAGTAGCATTATCAGTCATTTGTAGCAGCAATCAAGATCCTAACATCATGTCAAAGTTTATGTGTGTTCATGCTATCTTGTGAAGGCTAACAAGTGTTGTAGGTATTCATGCATTCAAAAAAATCTATCAAGCAAGATCCAAATCCTTCAAGGAAGCCATTGAAGGGTGATGAGTTGCAACAAATTGTTCATTCGTCATTTCCTTCCTTTTCATTAAGGTTTTTATCATTGATATTGCCATTGTGAAAGTAGGAACACTATTCATGAGGTTTGACTAAGGAAAACCCCTATATGGCACAAATTTTTTCCCTATTTATGTATGTACAGGTTATAGATTGAAGAGATCTCGAAGAGCAATTTTGCATTGTTGAATTTGTTGTCATCATTCTTGTCAACCTATGGAAACTAAGTTGCATAATTCATTTTCGACGTTTTGAAAAATTTGTAAGTGGAAGAAAAAGCTCAGATCTGGCACCAAAGGACCTAGAAAGTTGATCAGGACCCCTGTACAAAGACCCATTCACCATTGGGAAAATGGGTCCTTGTAGGCCCACATCAAAACTAATTTTTTGAGCAGGTTTGTTATCCTCTACACTTCTTGGATGCAATTGCAAATTGTTGTTTCTATCTGTCAATTGTCGAGATCTTGAATTTTATGTATTAGGGCATATAAGATCATTAGTTTAATCATTCTAAAATATTTTCAATCCATTCTAATCCCCCCTTTAGATGTAGATCCAGGTATGATTGGATCACCATGGATGCTAGAAGTCAATGTTTTGCACCTTGTGATCTAAATCCTAATGAAATTTGGAAAAATGCCACCTTTAAATCCTAGGTTCTTTACACTT
>VDFB02055363.1:0-15226 GCA_007258455.2 Sequoia sempervirens
GATTAGTGAGAGAGATGGGGCTTTACAGGCAGCAGCGACCGCACAGGCTCAGGTGACAGGATTACGAGCACAGTTGTCCACAACCCAGGCATAGATCGCAGCCTTGACGTAAGAGCGGGATACCATTAGACAGACAGTTGAGACAGCATAGGCGACTGCAGAGAGGTTACAGAGAGTGGCAGATGGGACTTCTGTAGTGGATTATATGCGAGAGGCCATGCTGGCAGGTGCTGAGATTGAGTTCTACTGGAGCCGCTACCATGAGTTTTGCCCCCCAGAGCAGAGAGTCAGCTATGCTCAGTCACGCACAGAGAGGACTCGATCGAGGACAGTGAGCAGAGGTGTGACACAGCCTCTTCCGAGAGATTAAGATATTGCATCTGAGATTAAACTAAACTATTAAACTAAACTAAACAAAACTAAACTATAAACTAAACTATGCAATATCTTATTTGGAGGTTTGAATTTTTATGATGGTTTGATGATGAATTGATGAGGAAATAATTTATCTCCTGACAAGAATGTAGATGCCCCAGTGATTGACAAGAATAAATAAATCCCATTAAAATCCCTCAAAAATAGCTTATAAATGCTCCAAAGGTCATTTTTAAAAGTCATTTGTGCATTGACTTTGACAACCTTGAGATAGAGACCCTCTAAAGTATTCAGAGCTACGATGCCGATCCCATACCACACCCACCGACTTGAGCGTGTGCACCATCATTAGCATCCAGCCGACTATGGACCTCTGGTATGTACCTCAACTTGTCCTTGAAATTCGCGCCTTTATTTTTGATGTTTTTTTGCATATTTTTAGAGTTTTAGTGCACGGTGAACGTGGTGTAGCGCGCTTGTGATTTTCTGTAGCGTGTCAGTTTTTGGCATGTCCAGTCAATAGCGTAGCGCGTCCAGTAAGTTCTGTAGCACGTCAGAGGTTTTAGCGCGCAGGGTCAGTTGTGCAGTGCGTCAGTGAAATTTTGTAGCGCGCCAGATATTTTAGAGCGCAGGGTCAGATCTGTAGCACGCCTGGTGGGTTTTGTAGCACGCCAAAAATTTTAGCGCGTTAGGTTAATTTTGTAGCGCTTTTGGTATAGATTGATGTAGCATTGTGCGATTTGATTTTCGTCGATTTGTTTTTTATTCCATCTATTTTAGTTTAATTTTGACTAAAATATGTGGGAATTGATCTCATGATGAGCGAGATCTATTGATTGATAATAATTACCTTCATGATAGGCGAGGGATAATTATGCATTCTGAATGATTGAACCCAATTGATAGATGAGGGTTCCCTGATGATTTGATAGGTTGATAGGTAAAAGCACAATGTTTTAAAAAATTTGATGATCTTGTGATATTCTGATTAAAATATTTTTTTTTGTATGAGTATAGAAGCAGTTAGATGTCATCCAGGTGCGAGAGCAGTTCCCATGGCCGTTTGATATGATACCGAGACTGTCACCTGATGAGAGACAGCATATTACTACTTGTGGTTTAGCGACTTTACTTGACATGCCCCATATTAGATTCAATAGGGGTCTACTGACAGCTTTGGCAGAGCGGTGGCATAGTGACCACAACACCTTTCACCTACCTACTGGCGAGATGACCGTGACGCCAGAGGATGTATGGCATATTCTTCGTATTCCCTTTGTTGGTGAGATCATGGTTCATAATTCAGAGGAGGTTGGTGGTGTAGAGACCATGCAGAGAGCCTTTCAGGATCCCCACATTGCAGGAGAGTGGATCCCATGGATAGATATATATGAGTCATATGCTCCTCTTCCTTCAGTTTTGGCAGGTTTCATTGGTGGATTCTTTTGTCTTGATAAGAGGTCAAATGGTCTATCGTTTGGATGGGGTCGTGTACTAGAGGGTCTGGTGGTCCATAGGACAAGATATGCATGGGGCATGTGCATGCTTGCCCAGTTATATCATGATTTGCATTGGATAGTATATCTCGGTGGCAGTAGTTTATCTGCAGGGGCTACCCTTCTCCAGGTATGGGCCTGGGAGCATAGTGTTGTTACGCGTCCCGTACCAGTGTTGGCCAGACCAGTGACGAGGCCATATGTATTTCGATATAGAGGCAGGCCTACCCAGCATATGATGGGTAAGCTTGAGTATTGGAGACGGATCGTTGATGATATAGAGGCAGTGACCTGGCATCCATACCTAGACTGTGATGCCTGGGACGACGATGATATTGAGTTGGGGTTCTTGTCCAATTCTATGTATTTGATCGGAAAGAGCCCCAGGGTTTTGGAGCGGTTCCTATTTCGTCGTGTGTATAGACAGTATGGTATTATGCAGTGCATGCCATTGGGTGTAGCACATTATGGATGGTGATGGATTGATGTTCTTGATTGGGGTCCCAGCTTGCCTTACGGGGCACTTGTTGAGGGTTACCGTGCTCTACAGCCATCAGCATGAGATGTTCGGCGGGATATTGTCGAGGCGCCTATTACTCCTGAGTATGGAGAGTATCTGGCTCTACATCCTCCTCCACGGATTACTATTCTAGATGAGCCAGCACCTGTACCAACAACAGCACCAGCAGTAGCACTAGCAGCACCAGCAGTAGCACCAGCAGGGGGTGTTCAGGTTGGTCAGAGACGGGGTAGAGAGGAGGATGTTGATGTGGACGTGGAGAGTAGCTCGGAGACCAATAGTGATGAGAGCTCTTATAGCAGTGATGATAGAAGTGATGATGATGGCGGAGATGGGAGGGGTCCGAGCGTAGCAGTTTCATCAGAGCCATCCTCCAGTGCGCCTCGTAAGAGGCAGGTTGTTACGTCTTCATCAGCAGATCCCTTAGAGATTGCGGGTTTACAGGTGCAGGTGCAGACATTGCAGGGATAGTTAGCACAGGTGCAGGGTTTATTAGCTCAGACTCAGGCTCAGACGCAGGCACAGCTAGCTACTGCTCAGACCCAGATCACATCTTTGATTAGTGAGAGAGATGGGGCTTTACAGGCAGCAGCGACCGCATAGGCTCAGGTGACAGGATTACAAGCACAGTTGTCCACAGCCCAGGCACAGATCGCAGCCTTGACTGCAGAGCGGGATACCATTAGACAGACAGCTGAGACAACACAGGCGATTGTAGAGAGGTTACAGAGTGTGGCAGATGGGACTTCTATAGCAGATTATATGCAAGAGGCCATGTGGGCAGGTGCTGAGATTGATTTCTACTGGAGCCATTACCATGAGCTTTGCCTCCCAGAGCAGAGAGTCAGCTATGCTCAGTCGTGCTAAGAGAGGACTCGATCGAGGACAGTGAGCAGAGGTGTGACACAGCCTCTTCCGAGAGATCTGAGAGATCTTGGGACATTTGGTGGTGGTACCGATACTGGTGCTAGACCTGCTCCTTCTGGTGGGAGTACTACTTGAGATTATATGTGTACCCATTGAGAGATTGATACAGCCATTTTTTTGACATGATGTTATTTTCATTCTTTTTAGACTTCATTGTATACTTTTCACTTGATGAGATATATATGTGCAGCGGTTCGATTGATTTATGACATGATTTTATGTGTTTTATGTGATGGATGCATTGATTTTATGATGTATTGATGTGATGGATGCAGTAATGATGATGTGAAATGATACTGATGATGTATTTCTTTTCTTAATGAGATGTAATGTATGATAGATAAAACGTGATGTTAATGTAATGATGTATGGAAATGTAATGATAGTGATAAATGAATATGTGATAAGTGATAAATGAAATGATGTAATGAATTGTAAATGGTATGTAAAAATGTAATGATGAATGATAAAATGTAAGTGAAATGTAATGATGTATGAATATGTAATGATAGATGAGATGGATAGTAGTATTGTGATTATGTAAATGTAATGATAGATATGAATGATAAGTGAAATTAATGATGAATGATAAATGTGATGGTAAATGTAAATGTAAATGAAATGTAAAGGGATGATGAATGGAAATGTAAATAAAATATAATGATGTATGAGTATGTAATGATAGATGAGATGTAATGCTATAATGTGATGATGTGAACGTAATGATGAATGGTGTAACATAATGTGTATATGATATCACGAAATGAGATTTTTTATTGTGAATTTATGATGAGATGAAGAGATGATCCTATATGCATGTTGATTATGAAAATTGCATGTGTCAAGTATACTCAGTCTTAAATAAGAAAAGATAACATAATTTGTGAATGAATCATTGTAACTTGTGCTACTAGTACTCTAAAGATGTATTATTATGAATGCAATCTATGTTAACCATGCAAATGCCTATTTTATCAATGCAAATCTAAGTGTCATTTCAATAATCATTTTATTCTGCTTTGTATCATCACTGAGCTTTATTTTAAAATGTTGAAAGCGAATACAAGCATCAATGATATGAGATAGACCAATGATGACCTGAGTATTTCTTTCATGATTTTTGATTTTGCAAGCGAACACAAGCATCATGGTATAAGATAGACGAATGATGACCTGAGCATTTCTTGCGTAAACAAACAAGAATTAATCATTTTCTTAAGTGAATCGGAATGTCATCCATGATCCTTGGTAGAGCACTTCCCGTGACAATTCACAAAATAATAATGATTAACTCACAAAGAAACAAAGAAAAAAGGTATCATTCTTCTTCCTTACTTCTCTAGTTCAATACATCATTGAGTTGCTCCAAAGAAATGATAATCAAATGATAAAAAGCACAACAATTCGAATTCTACTTAATGTATTTTCAAATCATTATTCAGATTAGATCATCAGTGTTGAGATGTGTGTGCTGATGTGTGCATGATTTTCCCAAATGTTTGACCAAATGATGTGACCTAAAGACCTATCTTAGGGGTCTCGGGGACTGATCAAAGATTAGTCTTGCCTACGTTATACACGCAGAGACCACGTAGTTCGACTGACACAGACTCCACTTTTGACTGATGTAGACTCTATTTTGATTTTCTGATGTTTTTGGATTTTGGATTTTTTGATGTTTTTGGATTTTGGATTTTCTAATGTTTTTGGATTTTGGATTTTCTGATGTTTTTGGATTTTGGATTTTCTGATGTTTTTGGATTTTGGATTTTCTGATGTTTTTGGATTTTGGTGGATTGCCACTTGATGTTGTCATGTTTGACTATCCTTCCATGCAAGCGGAAAGTCTACTTGTACTAGATAACACTAGGATGTTGCCCCCAAGCTAGGGTAAAACATGGTATCCCTGCTATGATAGGGATAGTGATAATCTTAACTGATAGACGGAAATGATATGAAAGGAAACAATCGTAACAACACTGTACCCAGTAGATAGAGGAGTTTGGTGAAAATCACAAGTAACGCCTGTTTGCCAGGTTTTCATCCCTTGTTTTTATTGTGTCCTCTTTTATTTTCCTTTGTATTTGTATTTTTATTTTATATATATATATTTTTTTGTATTTTTCCATTTTTCTGTCATCATGACGCCTATTTGCCAGGTTTTCATCAAGACAACTTTATTGACCGTGCACTAGGTATCCTCAAGTGTAGAATCGCCTGAGATGAATGCTGTTCATGGGCTCCTCCAACATGTCTCCTTCTGGTGTAGACAGTTGGTATGCTCTTGATCCATAGACTGATATGATGACATAAGGTCCTATCTAGTTAGGTTCAAACTTTCCCTTCTTTTCTCTGTCTGCTTGATTTCTAGGGTTTTCCCGTAGGACCAAGTCTCCGATCTAGAAGACTCTAGGCTTAACCCTATGATTATAGTTCCTAGACATCCTTTGTTGATAGGCTGTCAAATGATTGACAGCTTGTTGTCGATGTTCATCAAGTAGCTCTAATTCCTGAAGTCTAGAGACCCTATAATCTTCATCTGAAATGAGTCCCTTTAGTGAGACTCGAAGGGATGGAATTTCTACCTCAATAGGTAGTATTGCTTCTGATCCATAGACAAGAGCATATGGTGTAGCTCCTGTTGGTGTTCTGATACTAGTCCTGTAAGTCCAAAGAGTAGGATTTAGTTGAACGTGCCAATCACGTCCCACTTCATTTACAATCTTCTTGAGAATCTTTAGGATTGTTTTGTTTGAAGCTTCTGCCTGCCCATTACCTTGAGGGTAATACGGGGTTGAAAAGCGATGTTGAATGTGGAACTTTTCACACAGCTCTTGGACGTCTTGGTTTTTGAAAGGCCTGCCATTATCTGTGATGATTGACTGGGGTATCCCATATCTACAAATGAGATAACTAAGAATGAAAGATGATATTTTCTTACCAGTGATTGTGGTTAAAGGAACTGCCTCCACCCATTTTGTAAAATATTCGGTTGCTGTGATAATGAACTTGTGTCCATTAGTTGAAGATGGGTGAATTTTCCCTACCAAGTCTAATCCCCACTGACAGAAAGGCCATGTAGTTGCAAATGGATGCAACTCCTGTGCTGGTGCATGTATAAGATTGCCATGGATCTGGAATTTTGAACATCTTTTGACAAACTGATAAGATTCTTGTTCCATGTGTGGCCAGTAATACCCCAAACGAAGGAGTTTCTTGGCTAAAGATAATCCACTTGAATGTGTTCCACAAATTCCTTCATGGAACTTGTGTAAAGCGGAAGCGGATTCATCATGTTCTAAACAACGTAGAAGAGTACCATCTAGGCCTCGACGGTAAAGGGTGTCGGCAATAATGGTATGTTTGGCAGATTGGCGTATGAAGTTGCGCTTTTGGTTGCGAGAAAGATATGGTGGTAAGATATTATCTTTCAGATAAGCATAAATGTATCCATAAATGGAGGATTGGGCACTATCCAAAAGGCTTATGGTTTGGGATTTGGGATTTGCGTATGTAGGATTTGATACTTGTTCTACAATAAATTGATAACGATCTTGCGTTTCAGGCATTTGTAGAAGAGATGCTATTGTGGCCATGGCATCTGCTGCTTTGTTCTCTGATCTTGGTATCTGCTCAAATTTGATTTCTATGAAGTATTTTCTTAGGTCATCCACCAGCCTCTTGTATAAAATCAGTGTGTCATCCTTAGTTTGGTAATCATTGTTGACTTGGTAGATGATTAACTGGGAGTCTCCATACACCTGTAGTTTTGTGATTTTCCATTCAATAGCCACTTTAATTCCAAGGATCAAAGCTTCATATTCTACCACATTGTTAGTGCAATGGAAGATAAGCCTGTATGATCGCTGGACAGTGCCCAAGCAGGTGTGACAACAGAATTCCCGCATCCCATGTTGTGTGGGGATCCATCGGGTGAGCTGCTAAGTGGTTGAGTTAAAATATTGGTAATATTCGTATTGGAAATTCCATGGTCATAGGATGATTTTCTGACAATGGAGCTTCTGCTAATTGGTCGGCAATGACTTGTCCCTTGATAGCTCGCCTTTCAACATACTGAATGTCAAACTCACTAAGGAGCATGACCCACTTTGTCAACCTTCCTATTAAAGCTGCTTTGCTTAGTAAATACTTGAGGGGATCAATTTTGCAACGAGCTTGATAGTGTGAGTGAGCATATAGTGTCACAATTTTTGTGTTGCAAATACTACTGCTAAGCATGATTTTTCAATGAAGGTGTAGTTTACTTCATGTCCATTGAGTGTCTTGCTGATATAGTATATTGTCTGTTCCTTTCCTTCTTTATCCTCTTGTGCCAGTAGGGCTCCTAAAGAAATATCCATTGTTGCGATATATAGCAACAATGGCTTGTCTTCACTGGGTGGTACCAAGATTGGTGGTGTCATCAGATAATGCTTGATTTGATTGAAAGTACTCTCACACTGTTCATCCCATTTAAAAGGCACATTTATATGCAAAAGATGGTTGAATGGATGACACCGATCGGCCAGTTGAGAGATGAATCTTCTGATGGACTGTAGTCGGCCTTGTAAAGATCTTAATGTACTGATATTCTTAGGAGGTGGAATTTCCATAATGGTTTGGACTTTTGCTAGATCTACTTCAATTCCCTTTGTAGAAACTATGTATCCTAGGAGTTTTGCTGATGTTACTCCAAAGGCATATTTCTTAGGATTCAATCTGACTTTGAATTTTTCCAACCTGTCGAATATTTTGGCCAATATTTCTAGATGTCCTTCCCTGGTGTAAGACTTTGCTAAGATATCATACACATAGTCCTCCATGAAGGTGTGCATCATATCATGGAAGATTGTTGTCATAGCTCGCTGGTATGTAGCTCCTGCATTCTTTAACCCAAAAGGCATGACATTCCAGCAAAAGGTGCCCCATGGACATGTAAATGATGTCTTCTGTTGGTCTTCAGGAGCTATCTTGATTTGATTGTATCCTGAAAATCCATCCATGAGTGATAGCATTTGATGACTGGCTGTGAGATCTACAATCATGTCTATGTTTGGCAAAGGAAAATCATCCTCTGGGCATGCCTTATTTAAATCCCAAAAATTAGTACATATTCTAATGGTGTTATCTGGCTTTGAAATAGGTACAATGTTGGATATCCATTCTGCATAATCAATAGATCTGATGAATCCAGCATCTAGTAATTTCTTCAAATCATTTTTCACTAATAATGCAACATGTGGATGCATTTTCCTCATTTTTTGTTTTACTGGTTTAGTGCCAGCTGGTAAGGATAAGTGATGCATAATGAGATCTGTGTCCAAGCCTAGCATGTCAGAGTATGACCAAGCAAAATTGATGCATCGTTCTTCAAAGAATTTGATAAAATCTCACTTTTCTGTATCTGTCATGGATGCGGCTAGGTGTAGTATTCTTGCTTTCTCTATTGTGCCAATATTAATAGACTGTGTGGGTTCTATCAATACTGATGATCTTTCATGGTAATGTTGTGGGAGGATGTCAAACCTTCCATCCTTTGGTGCCTCAATGAGGTTTTTCGCCATCGGATGCGTTCTTTATTTTTACTATTTTAGGATCAAATACTGCCATAGAATGGTTTTCACCATTAGATCCATTTTTTTCTTTCATATTTTTGCAACTGGAAGGCTTGGCATCCTCCTGCCTAAAAGCATCATTAAAAGAAGTATTGGTAGAACAAGTATCAGATTCCTCACAGCAAAGGTAGTTAATAATGAAGGAGTCATTGTCAAAAATAGGGAGATTGATAGGATGTTGGGGTTCCCATTCGATAAGTTCGGGATGTAGTAAAGGCAACGAATCATTAGATGAGTTGAGGTCGGCGATTTTGAAAGCTCAGACGGAAATGTCATCTAGGTTGTCTGTGGTTATGTCGAGGCCTACGAAGGTATTTTCTTCCACATCATTTATCTCAATCGATGTCCGTTCATCTTCACTTGAGTCATCGAAATTTTGTGTTTCAAAGATAATAGGATTAAAATTTGAGCTTTGACCCTCCTTGTGATTGGGGGTATACTTTTTGATAATGTCAACCTGAATATCTTCATAGGAAACTTCTGATAAGTTGTCCCACTCATACTCATTTGAATCTGTTTCAGAATTATCTCTTATTTGAAGAATACGCTCCACAGTTTTATTGGTGATTTTTGCTCTTGCTTTTTCTGTGTATCCTAGTCCAGTTTTATCCTTATGTTGGAGCATAAGAGGCTGGATTGGTTCTTGCTATGCCTTGTTTCTTAACCCAAGAGGTCCCTCGCCTCGGCCATCCCATCTCTCTCAAGAATAAGCCTTTCCTCGTATTGAGTTGTTCTAAGGATGTTACTTGTGAAGGCTTCCCTCATCCTTAAGTAAAAGCCAATTTCTAGTATGGCCTTATCTTCTATTTCCTGATCAACCAGATTGTTCAAGTGTTGGTGTTTTGTGATGGTCGGGCCCATATGTTTGTAAGGAGGGTAACATTTGTGATAGATGAAATGAGTATCCAACACCATATTCACTTATTCCTTTGTCACTTATCTGCACTTCCTTGGTGAATTGATGTGAGAGTGGAGCCAATTGTTCTTCAACATTTGAAGAGTTAGATTGTGCCACCCTTATCTCTTGTGATTTTTGTTGTTTTGGAAGCCACTTTGAAATGAAGCTCTGCTGTTGCTCACTATCTGTTGTGCTAACTTCTCTGTTGTTAGGTATGAATGTATCATGAGATGTCTTCAAGGTATGGCAAGCTTGGGTGTCATTGTAGTCTGCTGTGATTGTTACCTCCTGTCCATTGACGGGAAATTTCAGGCATTGATGATAGGTAGAAGGTACTACTTGCATATCATGGATCCAAGGGCGTCCCAACAGTATGTTGTATGTCAGTTCCTTATCTAAGACTTGGCAAACCACTTTTTGGACAATAGGCCCAACTTGAATGGGTAATATGATCAATCCTTTAGAGGACCTTTCTTCTTCATCATATGCTTTGATTGTGATTTTTCTTCTTGTATCAATGGTTTCATCTGAGTATCCTAGTGCACGAATCAGTTTTAAGGTACAAATATTTAAACCAGCCCCCCCATCTATCAGGACATGCTTTACACGATGTTTATGGATAAGGACTTCAATGTGAAGGGCGGAATTGTGCGAATGGGTGAGTGATATATCATCATGTTCAAAAAATGAAAGGCAATGAGGTGCAGATAGATGTCCCACCATAGCTTGGAATTGACACACATCCAGATTGTTAGGTACCGTAGTTGATACGAGAGCTTGTTCAAGAACCTCTTTGTGTGATGGGGAAATCTTCAAAAGTTCTAAGATTGATATTTGTGCCGGTATTTTCTGTAATTGATCGATGAGATTATATTGATTGGGGGGGGATCCACTGATGGGGATGATATTGATGCTCCTTTCAATATAACTTTGGATTGTGCCCTTGTTGTGGCATTAACCGGTTGGTACTCTTGTTTCCCCTTGAGTGTGACTACATTGATTTGGTTTTCGGATTTGTCCATATGTTGTACCAAATTGGTAGATGTAATGTCATTGTTCTGATTGATTTGATTGCATAACTCTTCCTCCTCTTTGGTAGCAGAAAAACAAAGGATTGTTGCGTCATAAACATAACCAACGTTTTTACCTTTGGTGTTTGTGGAAGAAGATTCTCCCTTCTGATAATTGGGTAGAGGATTTTTGAATGTTGTATGATCTTTGTTTGTTTGAGGGCCCTCTACGAATACTTTCTTTTGATCTATGAGGTCTTGTACTGCATGTTTTAACTGCCAACAATTTTCAGTCATGTGACCTTTATTTTGATGATAGTGACAGTAATGTAAGTCATTCCACCATGATGGTTTGACTTGAGGGTCCCAATTTCTAGCCTCTTGCACTTGAATGAGTTTTTCGTTTAAAAGTTCCTTGAGGACTGATTCCAATGATTGTCCTAATGGTGTGAATTTTCTTTTATTGGAGGGTCGTTGGAATGATTGGGCTTTTGTTTCTCCATTGTCTTGATTATTTCCTTGATCACTACTTTGTTTGACATTAAAACCATTGTTTTGTTTGTTTGTAGTGGTTGGTGTCAAGGTGAATACTGGTTTAGGTGCCTATGTATCGATCATGGTATCAGTATTCTTGTTCTTTTGCCAAAATCTTGGCTTTTCGTTGTTGTTGTTAGAGGAATGGTTATTGTTTGAACCTTCAATGAAGTGTTTGATTGTTCCTCTTTTGATTAGAGCCTCTTCGATTTTGAGTCCCTTTTCGATAACTTGTTCAAATGTGGATGGACATTGTAGGTCCAATCTGTAATTCATGTCATCTACTAAGTTATCAATGAACATCTCTATCTTCTCCTCTTCATGAATAGATCTAGGGTATTTAGCAAATATCCTTCTCCATCGTTGGAGAAAGGAAAGAATTTTTTCGCACTTTGCTTGTTTGGTGTTGTAAAGTTCTTTTACGGTTACCCCATGTTGGATGTTGAATGAGAAGTGTGTTATGAACCTATTGATTAATTCCTCAAAGGATTGAATCCCAGGTTCTAATTTAGAAAACCACTCCATGCAAGTGTTTCCTAGGCTCCTTGGAAATAATCGTAGTAGGTAAGAGTCCTCGTGTGCGAACTCTATGCTCATGGCTCGAAATTCTCGTACGTGATCAAATGGATCGGTTCTTCCATTATACTTGTTGTATGTTGGGTACTCACAATACCTTGGAAATGGTATCATGTTAATGTTTGAGTCAAATGGATAAGGGCAAATGTCTTGTAATAGATATCTCTTTGTTGGCCCTTGTTGGATATTTTGGAATTGTAGTTGCAATTGTTGGATTTGTCTTGTCAAAGCATCTATTTGATTTGGATTTTCTATACTAGTTGAGTTAGGTGTGGCTGTTTCCTTGAGTTGATTGACATCAAAGTCTTTAGGAAGTTTAGCACCTTTGTCAGCTAGTAGTAGAAGATACTTTTCCATGTCTTGCTCTAGCATCTTTTCCATAAATTTATGGAAATGAGGGTCTTGTTGAACTTTCTCGATTTCCTCCGCAGTTATTTCTTTCTCATGTGAGTTAATAAGAGGATCAGTGTTGCTATATCATCCCCAAGGGTTTTCTTCAGCCATGGCTGCTATTTTTTCATTTTCTTGTTCTTGTTGTTTTTGATATGCTGCTCGTGTGAAAATAGGCATACAAACGTTTAAAGTTTACTCTAGACTTTGATCTTGGATTTGATTGGATAAGTGCCAAGGTTGTTGTTTTAAAATCTGATTTTGTCTTATCTAGTTTCATGATGAAAGGATGATAGAATCCTTGATGGGGAAACTTTGACAGAAAAACTCAAATTTTGGTGAAAATGACACTATGTAAGATGCTGCAAGATCTAGGTGTAGGGGTAAAGCTTTTTTCTTTTGCTTGACTTAAGTGTTCTGGACTGTGAAAAAAATGTTTTGAACTGATGGGAACCTTGTATTCGATATGGGCAAGCTCACAAAATGTCCTATTAACTCTCTGTTTTTTGGGTTTTATGGCGCGCTAAAACAGATACCGCTAAAACGACCTGGCGCTACCAAATAGAAACCGGCCGCTTAAGATAGACTGCGCGCCAAAAACGTAGACCTAAGGCAGCAAACAAATACCGCTAAGACAGAGCTACAAAGCCGAGACAGGAGACCGCCAGCGCGGCTTAAAACAGAGACCGATGCGCTAAAACAGACCGAAATAACAAATGTAAACCAAAGCGCTACTAAAACAGCATTAACTGTTGCCGCTAAAATGATAATCGTATGACTAAAATCCAGAATCAGGGTTTAAGACGTAAAAATCCATCTTATTCTATGAAATTAATTTGTCCGGTATCACATTGATGGCAAGTTGCATGGCCTCACTCCACCTTCTGACTATGATTGTAGTGTTGCCTAAGAGCTCTTCTTTGGAAATATGCTTGTGAATCTAAGGGAGCTACAGCGTAGTCGTCTGTATAACCTCTAGAGAAATCGTGATACCTATGAATAAAAGTTCTATGTTGGAGTAGAACTTTCCTGCTTTGATATAGAAATCTTTGTTTTCTTAGGAGTTGTTTGTATGCAAGTGTCCTCTTTGGTTTTCGGATTTGTTTGGCAAGAGATTTCTTGACAAACTTGGTGGATACCCAATCTCGAATCATGAGAAATCCACAAGTGTTTTGATTTTTAGGATTTTTGTGATGATCTTATCTGAGTTTAATGATAGAAAACACAGCAATCAAGAATAGAATGGTTGTATTTAAAATCTTAGAATCTAAACAAGTAGTGTATGTTCTCAAGAATCAATGATTCTTCTTGATTTTTACTAGTTTGATAACAAGATAAGACAATTCAAACAGACTCACTCCTAGAGACAAAAGGTCATCGTTATATACTCGAGCGGCCCACAGCTTGGAATTATGTCGACTCACACAACCATGTCACCCCCTAGAGGGCGCCCGTGTTTTTTTCTTTTCTAGGTGCGTACTCAGAGTGACGGAAGTGGATATCGGATCCCCTGGGAAAACAGTCCTTGGCAATTATATGGTGAGTGCTTGAGGGTAGATTCTTCCCCGCCCCTGCACCGCCGAGTATTACAATGTTTGGAAACTGACATGCGTGCTTCTATTTCTAGGCTCTTAGATAGGGTTTCCGTTCGGAGCGGAAAATGGATAAACTCCCTCGAGAGACCTCCCAATCTTTAAAACAAAGATTTTGGGGATGGTTATCCTGCGCACTTCCATTGAAAGAGGGTTTCCCCAAATTCACATAAATTTTAAAGTGGGTTGGAATACCATGGCTTTTGGCTGTCCCCACTTAGGTCGTTCCCGTAGGGTGAGTACTTTTTCCCACTACGGCAGGCCTATCTAAAAGTTTTAAGAAAGCATAAAATTGCATAAAGTAAATGGTGAGTCTGGTATTTTGATGCACCTAGTTAAGGGAAGAGCATAAACCTATCACCCAATCACAGCAAAATGTTGTTCTTTTTAAACCCAACAGACAAATGATTTACTTCTAATGGAGATATTGCTCCATGACAAGCAAGATGTTCAATTTTAAAACCTCAAAAAGAAGTGTGATGTTTCTATCCTAGGATTGGTAAATTTTACTCCATTTCTATCCTATGATTGGTAAATTTTAACCATTTATATCCTAGGATTGGTAAATTTTATTGTTTATATCCTAGGATTGGTAAATTTTAACCAAATAGAAAAGACAGAAATAAAAACTGGCCGCGGACGCGTTGGATCCAGATGAAAGAAATGATTTTAAAGAAGAAAAAGTGGCGTGCTGGAACAGAAACCAGGCACGCTGTAACAGTGACCTGGCGCGCTGGAACAGAAACCAGGCACGCTGGAACAATAACCGGGCGTGCTGGAATAGGAACCCGGTGCACTAAAATAGAATCCCGGCTCGCTGTAAAAACTCTCGATCCCACGAAAACTTTCACGCCGATATCTGTACGACAAGATTTTCAAAAAGTTAGCAAAATACGGGGTATTTCCCCATAGTGGGCGCCATTTTGTAAGCGGTAGAAGGGGGAAAACAAGTTAAACTATGCCTCTACACTTCTAAATAAGATATTGCATCTAAGATTAAGAAATTTAAACTAAATTAAACTACAAAATCTACAGAAATTTATCCTATTGCTCTCTAACTCTAAAGACTTCTCTAATTTACTTAGCTCTCAGATTCATAAGCTAATTAAACTATTAAGTGACACTTAGAGAATGAGAATTAAGCTATTGTGAGTCTATAATGCAACTAAGATGATTCTAAAATGAGAATTAAACTACTGTAAACAGCCATGGTTAAAACTATGAAATGTTGAAGAAAGCTTGATGGATTGATCCTAAAACTTGATTGCTTGAATGCTTGAATGTCTGGAAACC
>VDFB02055364.1:0-39969 GCA_007258455.2 Sequoia sempervirens
TACACACACATTTATGTTATGCAAAACTATCTTTTTGTTCTCAAGCTAGGGCACAAAGTGATTCAGCATTTTCATATTAGACAAGAGGCTTTATGATATCTTTTTTAGTGCAAAAAATCTAGAATCTAAATGGAATGAAAACATTGTCATTCCTTACAGCTATATTCAGAGGCTAAAAGAGGATGAGTACAAACTGAATTTGGATTTATGATAGCATATACATAGACAGCAAATTGAATACAAAAATTGCTCACAAAGCTACAATTATCTGTCTTTGCACATACGATAATACAAAGCTTAAACTATTAGACTAAATATCCAACTCACAAAATAAAAGCTCAAGGAAACACAACTCTTGATCAACAATGTTAATGGCAAGGAGACATAAAATCATCGTTGAAAACCTAGTGTAAATGATACTTATAAATATTTACAAGCTTTTTGCATGAGAAATAATAAAAAATATAAGTAGAACTTCTATGCTATGAATAATTTGCTTGCATACAAACTAAGCCCCAAATATGAATGCTTCAAATATATCAACTAAAGTTAGAAATATTCAAATATATTTTTTAGAAGGATAACCTCAAACAAAGATAGACCTTCTAGAAGGTCATCTAAAATATCAATCCTCGAATAGATGATCTATAATCTACTCCAGAATAGCTACTCTCAAATTAGTAGGAACCACAAAAAGCATATTAGGATGAAAATAGCAGCAACTAAAAAATTCAAAATAGACACCTTGGAGAACTCCTAGATGATCCTAGTGCAATGACAATAGTATCATTCTATGAATCCAACACCCTCTGAAATCTGTCAAAGAAGCTTTGAACATGTGGCCTGTTAGTTGGTGTCACTAATCAAACAAAGTGGACATCTATAACATGGTCACAATCTGTAATGTTCCCAATTGAACAATTTTAGGAAATAGATGAACTTTCAAACTTGTGCAAGCTGAAATGACGAAGAAATACCAAATATAGTGCCAAACCCCATTGAAATTAATGTTGATAAATATATGTCAATATTGCAAATCCCTTATCAATTAAAATGCATGTTATTAACCACAAATTCAACCATCCTCAATTCTATTTATGAATTATGAAATTCTCAAATGCTGAAAGTAATCTATTTATTGATGTATGAAAGACTGAAATATGTATGAAAGCCATATTTTTATGCAATCTATGTTACTTGGTCACTTCTTTGAAAATAATTTGGCCACTTGAGGAGAAACAACAAACAAGTGTGCATGATTAGCTAGCTTATTCAAAACAACATGAGTGCATACCTTAGGGAATCTCGTGATGAGATCCATGATTGTACCTTTTCACTTTTGACTTGGATTAGACAATAAATGCAACCAACTCAATATGCTCCTTTTTGATCTGATGACAAATTATGTCTTCTCCCCAATGCTTGAAGATAGCATTAAATTCCCACAATGTTTAGTTCCCTCTAGTGTAGCAGATTCATTCTATGAATCCAACACCCTTTGAAATCTGTTAATGAAGATTTGAATACATTATATATGAGGTGGTGTCACTAAATCCAACAAAGTGAGCATCTACAAAAAGAGTCATAATTTGTAATGTCCCCAATTGGACAGCTTTAGGAAATAGATGAATTTTCAAACATGTGCAAGTTGAAATGATGAACAAGTATAAAATATAGGTGCCAAACTCTACTAAAATTAAAGATGATAAGCGATATGTGAATAGTGATTTCCTTATCAATCAAAATTCATGCTATTAGCAACAAATTCAACCATCCTCAATGTTGTTTATAAATTATGAAACCCTCAAATGCTGAAAGTAATCTATTTACTGATGTATGGAAGGTAGGAATATATATGAAATCCTTGATTATACATGTGCGTGCACAATAAATATTTAATTAAGACAGATATGACTATTATGATACTGAATAATCCTTTGAATGACAATTTAGGCAAGTGACAATATTTTTTTCCCAACAATTTCACTTATAACAGTTTGTATAGTTGTACAGAAAGGTACAAACCTTAGAAATAGGTGCCAAACATGCAATAATGGAGATAAAACTGTATGATTGCAGGTGGGAGGTGCATGAACAAGCCTGAAACCCTTCTTCAATGGCAACAAATTGATGACGACAACTGCTCTATTAGTCAAATCTTTAAAATCAACGATTATTCAAAGGTATAATGGTTGGAAAACATATATGATAGCTGATCCAAGGTTTTAAAGGTCTCACAACAGCAACAATCAATCCAAAACTCTGGTCACAGCACTTATTAGGGCTGGAAACATTAATCAAAAGCTAGTCACAGCCATTATGAGGGCTGGAAACATTGATAAATGGTTGGAAACCTCAACAAAACAGAAGATCTAAACTCTTCCTTAGCAACAACAACAAACCTTCTTTTAAAATGATGACTGGAAATGTGAATTAAAGCTGATCCATTGACTAGAATATCCCGCAAAAAATAGCAACAGTTTAAAACCCCTTCAAAATCAACAAATCTAACCCTTTCACTATAGAACTATTGTAGCGGCACTATAGGAATTGAAAATGACTTCAAATCTTCAATCAATCTTCAATATTTTAGCACAACTACAGTTTCTTAAAGGAATCACCTCCAACAGATAAGAGATTTTTTCGTTCTCGAATCCAAATATGGAAACCAAGAGGGTTTTCATCTTCAAAATCCCCCACACCAAGGGGTTTTCGCCCTTGAATGCTTTAAAACTCCAATTTGGAAGGAAAGGTGAAAAAATGGCAAAAATGGATGCTTTGATGTGAACCTTGACCTCTCATTTATAGGAACCCATTCTGGACCCTTTATTTTATTTACTTTTTCTCTCCAAGTATTTAAAATTACTTTTTAAATTACAAAAAGACACTTTTTGGATTACATCATTTTTTTTTAGATTGCAGGAATCGGGTAGCACGACCCCATATAAATTGCATTGCGCTTGGTAAACTTTTTAACGTGACCGGCGGCGCTGGCGCGACATGCCCTTCGGTACCACGGGGGTGGGGGAGACTAGACCTCGTGACCAACCTCCTGCAACAAGAAAGATTTAGCCAACCGAGCTAGGGCCCCAACCCCTTTTTGGATTACATCATGAATAAAGTGTAAAAAACACTTTTTACATATTACACCCTATAATAATATTTAAGTTACCTCTTTCAAAAATAAAGTGATTGGGCGCATTTAAAATATTATTATGATTTCCTTTATTTTATCCCTTAACCTACGGAATATAAAATAGGTAATGGGTATTTAATGAATTCTTTTTATTTTTGAGAAAGGGGACATGATAGTCCACCCTTTCCAAAATTGTTTGCCCTCAAATAATTGCAAATCCAAATGCTCAAATATCATTATGCCAATATGATGAATCATGCTATAATGCCTATAGAGTCTCGATCTAGTACCTATCTAGTGAAACAACTACCAAAAAGAACTATGTGATCTACTCTATATCACCCATATTTTTATGCAATTTATGTAACTTGATCACTTCTTTAAAAAACAGTTTGGGCCACTTGAGGAGAAATAACAAACAAGTTTGCATGATTAGTTAGTTTATTCATAATAACATAAATGCAAATCTTGGTGAGACCTTTGATGAGATCCATGATTGTATCTTTTCACTTTTGACTTGGATTAGGCAAAAAATGCAACCGACTCATAATATGCTCCTCTATGATTTGATGACAAATGATGCCTTCTCCCTATTGCTTGAGGACTTCCCATAGGGTCCAAGGGTCACTTTATGTGACAAATGAGGTTGCCACCAAGCTTTTGCTGCACTACTCTATTTTCACCATGAACACCTTAATTTTTTTTTGTGGTGCCAATTATTTCTTTAGTTGGAAAGATATCTCCGACATGTTTCCTTTGTTGCAAGTTGTGCACCCTTGGTATCCTTGTGTTGTGTAGCGCAATGCTTGGGTTCGTGACATGGCTTAACCGCCTCTTGTGGATTCATTAACTCTGGCGGTTGTATTGGGCATTAACATGTTGATCTTTTGGTGCAATGACAACTATTTGTCCAACAATTGGTATTAGAGCCTAGGTCATGTGTTCTAACCCCTCGCTTGCGGTTGGGTAGGGGGAGGGGGGGGATTTTTGCAAGGTGTGCACCCTTGGTCTCCTTGTGTTGTACAACACAGCGCTCGGGTTTGTGACATGGCTTAACTGCCTCCTGTGGATTCATTAACTTTGGCGGTTGTATCAGGCATTAACGGGTCGATCTTTTGGTGCAACGGCAATTGTTTGTCCAACATCCTTCCTATCTCTTAATGAAGTCCTCTACTCAGTGGTGATTTTGGAGGTATAACATTGAACACCATACTATATTGATCCAAAATAGATCAAATATCATAATGATAAAATGTCAGTTTTGGACGACTTCATGGTTGTCACAAATTGATGTGTGGTCCAAGCTTCTTGTTCGATCCTCTTAGTTATGACGACTCTTCATGCTCCTTCTTCAATGCCTCAAAGCACTACCTTTATTCCCTTGAATTTCAACTCCATAGTGAACTCTTTAATAAAATACAACCATTTCATACCCAACATAGTTAGTCTCTACTTGACCCATGACATAGAAGTCCCTTCACACCTTGTTTCTACCCAATATAATGATGAGCTATTGTGCTTTTTTGGTATGGGGAATAGTGAAGCCATCTTGTAGTATCTCATCCTTTGTGATTTCTCCTTTGTACATTCAAAGGTGGCAAATTTATTTGTAACTTGATTCCAAAAACACCACACTATGTTTAGTCTAGAAATTTTGAATATCAAAATGACATATTTTGCTTACCACCTTCCAATATCAAGCAATTTGCTGTCTCGACAACCGTGACCACCTCCATTGGACCATAGTCTATATTAAGCATCATAACTTTGTACTCAAGTGTAGGACTTAGTTGCAAGGAGTGGCCCATGAATTGTAGGCATTGAACTCCTATAACACCTTTAGGACTTACAACATATTCTTTATGATTCTCCATGCAATTTCTTTTTATTCAAATGCATGGGATGAAGAACTCATAAAAAATAGTGATATTGATCTCATCAAATCTTTATTCTTCTTGTACCTCAAAATATTTTACAGATTCCATATGCATATACAATTTTGAACTTGAGCCAAAGAATCTATATGTTCTATACTACAAGTTGTATGCTTCAATCTTTCATCATTTTTAGAATGCTTCCCATGATGACAAAGAATCTCGTAGTATTGAGCAATAAGCCTAAAATATGACCATCGTTTTCATACCTTAGGTTGTAACCAAAGATCTTACCTTCTTTTGCCAAAATAGAAGTTTTGGAAATATCCTCAATACCACCATCATTGTAACTTGAGATTCTTGAGTTAGGATCAACTAAAATATTCTCCTTAATTGTATGCCCATCAACATAGCTATTTTGAAAATCAATTACATTTGGCAATGAGTAACCTTTTGGAAGATTGATGGGTAGTTCATAGATTAGCACATCTTTTCCATCTTGGGCTCTCACATTCAACAAATAATGCTTTTTTTCCTTGACTTCATCAATATTTTGCTACATACACACTCATTAGAACCAATAAGATATCTTCTTCTGAAAAATGATTCTTTGTAACATATACCGTTAATTTTTTTTGAAAATTATTGCAAATTGGGAACGGAATGTAGTCATCTTCCTTCACACTACTAATCACTTAGTTCCCAATAAGGGCAAGGTGAGAGCATATCGTGTTTGTGTTTAAAAAATTACTGAAAAGTAGAAGTTGGAAGTAAACATCCACTTATTCAGTGGCAATGTTTATGTGATACTAGAAATGTAGGATCAAGCTTCTTCCACTTTTTAGTGGTGAGCGAGTACAAGTAGTATAAGAACAATTGCACTTATTCAGAGGTGAGTGCGAACAAAACATAGGCAACTCATCCACTTACTTAGTGGTGAGTAATTATAATGAAAAAACCCACTTGTTTGGTGGGGTAAGTATCAACAATAAACAAGAGCAAAAGCACTAGCGGCTAAGTTATCAGGTACAACCTGTGTTACATGGGGACGTGTCCCCTGCCCCAAAACCCCCTGTCCCTGTCTCCTGCCGTCCCAGGGACGGGGGGACGCAAAGGGGACGTCCCCCCGCCGTCCCCGAATTAGCAAAATTCTTAGGAAACGCTAGGAAACGTTTCCTGTAGTTGGGGGACGTTCCCCCGTCCCCAATACACATTGGGGACAGCTAGCGGTCCCCCTTTTGCAAAAACCCTAAAAAATTAAAAATCAATAAAAAAATCAATTTTTTAATGTTTTTCGCGGGGCCCACCATCTCTCCTTTGTTTAATATTTTTTTATGCCTAAAGTTTTATCAAAAAATAGAATAATCAATAATTATTAATGTGGAGTTTGCTAAATTATAATATATTAAATTTTCTATATAATAATTTTAAAATAACATTATAAATATAAAATATTAAAATATCATAATAAAATTATGAAGACAATATTATATTTTATAAGTTATAAGTTTATAACTATTAATTTATTAAAAAGTTAAAAGTAAAACTTTAACCTAAGATCGACTTCCTCATGGCATTTTTGATCACACGGCATGACTCAAGGCAGCGCCGACCATATCAGACTCACACTCAAATAGGCGACCAATTCTCAGATGCAAACAGTGATGGCTTAAATAGGGCGACGCGCCGACGGCTAAACAGGGTGACGCCATTATTAATATACTCAAAGTCTCAAACATGCGACCATCTCAGATGCAAACAATGGCGGATTGACAGGGCGGCGGCTAAACAAGGGCGACGCTAAACAAGGGCGACACCATTATTAATATTTTTTTAATCTTCTCCTCCTGCTAAGCGGCACTCATCTCCTGCTACGACATTAAAAAAATATTCTCCTTCTGCTGAGTGCACTTATCTCCAGGTAGTTTATTATTGAAATTATTAAACTTTAAAGTTTTAAAATTAAAAGTTTAAAAAATTCTATTCTGACTGAGCATAAAATTAAAAAAGCCCTATGGCTATTTTTTAATTTTATGCTCAGAATATCAGAGAATGCAAATTTTTTTTAAATGAAATTATTAAACCCTTGCATTCTCTGTTATTTTGAGCATAAAATTAAAAAGTAGCCATAGGGCTTTTTCAATTTTATGCTGATTTAAATTTTTAAGTTTAATAATTTAATTGATTGTTTAAATTTTAAATTTTAAAGTTTTGATTTTCATTTTTAATGTCATTGTTCATTGATTTGTTTTACCTTGGCTTTTTTGGTTTCAATTTTACAAAATTACAGATTTTTAACAAAAAAGACATCCAAAATGAGCAGCAACAGCAATAGTAGCAGTGACCATGAGATTGACAGTAATGACAGTGAAAATGAAGCTCCAGAAATGCTAGTAAATCCTTCTTCTACCTCTGAAATTCCAACCCATGCTTCTTCAGACCATTTGGCATGCCCTATACCCACTCTTCAATGGTTTGCAAAAGGCCCTTTCAACAAGAATAAACCATTGCGTCAGTTTGCCACAGATGTGACCACCAACAAGAAGAAAAATTCAGGGGGCAGCAGGAAATGGTTTTGTCATGTTTGTAAAACTAATTACCATGGGAGCTATACTAGGATTAGAGGCCATCTAGTGGGTGACTGTGGAAAGGGTGTTAGAGTTTGTATAGGAATAACATTGGAGCAACAACTTCTATTTGCAAGGTTGGCTGGAGTAAGTGAGGAACAAATGATTAGCATTCACAACAAAAAACGCCCATTAGCTGATTTTCAAGCCTCTTCCAATGTATCAGTTGGAGAGAGTTGTGATAGAGGGAAGAGGAAAGCAAGTGAAAAAGCTTCAGTCATGGGGTTAATGAGTGTGCAAAAGCGTGAGCAAGCTAATGATGTAGTGGCCAAATTCTTTTATGCACATGCTCTTCCATTTCATTTGGCAAGGTCACCCTATTACAAAACAATGGTGAGAGAAATATTGGCAGTTGGATCCTCTTATGGCCCCCCTGGAGAACATAGATTGCGTACCTCCCTCCTTGACAAACAATATTCAAAAGCTACCATGATGATGGAGGAGATGAGGCAAACATGGATTAGGACTGGCTGTTCCATTGTCATGGATGGGTGGAGTGATATACGACATAGGCCACTTATTAATGTTATTGTTACATGCCCTGCTGGTTCATACTTTCTTCGAGCTATTGATTGTTCTGGGAAGCTTAAGGATGCTGATTTTCAGTTTGGCATTTTGAGGGAGGCCATAGAGGAGGTTGGGCCTTCTAATGTTGTGCAGGTTGTGACAGATTCAGCTCGTGTTTGTAAGCTAGCTGGTTTGATGATTGAGAGTGCTTACAAACATATTTTCTGGACTCCATGTTGCGTACATGCTTTGAATAATGCTTTGAAAGACATTGGCAAAATAGATTGGGTGAAGGCAACAATTTTAGAGGCTAGAAACATACAAATGTTTGTATGTAACCATCAAACTTCACTTGCACTATTCCGATCTTATTCAAAGAAAGAATTCCTCAAACCAGTTGAGACTAGATATGCTAGCTACTATATTTTGTTGGAGAGGATGTTGGAGGTCCAAGATGCTCTACAAGCCATGGTTGTTTGTGCAGAATGGAAAAGGTGGACTCTATCAAAGACAAGTGAAGGCAAGGAAGTGAGAGATAGAGTACTTAATGAAACTTGGTGGGCCAATATCAAGTAAGAAATTGAAAATTTAAATTGTTTTTGAATTTGTTACACTTACACTGTCTTACTTTAGTCTTTGTATTTTAAAAGTTCTAATTTTTTTAATTTTTTTTTGTAGGTATATTTGCTCTTTCATATCACCAACTGTTGCGGTAATCCGGTATGCAGATACAGACTCTCCTAGCTTGGGAGAGATATATGAGACTTTTGATAGCATGCTTGACCAAATGAAGCAAGCTATTCGTAAAAATGATCCTGAGATGAGTTTTTATGAGGACAATATTAGGCCTATTGTGACAAAGAGGTGGAACACAATGAATACCCCTCTTCATACGCTTGCCTATGCTCTTAATCCGAAGTGGTATGTACCTAGACCTGGCCGAATGCTTCCTTTTGAGGATGAGGAGGTGATAGAGGGGCTTACAACAGCCCTTCGTAAAATGTATGCCAATGAGGAGGCAACCGTTCTTAGAGAGCAGTGGCTTATGTTTTCTGATCTTCAGGACACACCAAATTTGAAACAACTTGCCATTCATTTGCTCTCACAGATTGCTAGTTCCTCTGCTGCAGAGAGGAATTGGTCCACCTATGGCTTCATCCACTCCATTAAGAGAAATAGGCTTACTTCAAAACGAGCTGAGAAATTAGTTGCAGTTCATAGTGCTTTGAGACTTCAGGACCGACAAACTATTGAGTATCGACAGACTGCAGCAGCACGATGGGATGTTGATCCTGAGGATGTTAGGAAAATTGATGAGGAGGAGAGGCAACCAGGATTGGTCGGGCTACCATTGGATGATCCACTCTTGCCAGAGGATGATAGTGACTCAGATAGTTCTGAGTCTTTGGATATTCATAGCCTGAATGAGGCTTAATTTCATAGACAGTTGTATTTAATATTTTGATTTTCATGTTTGAACTTTGAGACTTTTGGATACATGTTTGAGACATTTGGATATTGATAGACCATGGTTTTATTGATGTTTGATACTGCTGTGATAAATTTTATAATGCTTTAAAGTTTAATGACATTTCTTATGCTGTTATAGTACTACTCTCGCGATTTACTTACATATTGATATTGTTGTTATCAATTATTAATTTATTAACATATCTATCTCTCTGTCCCTCTCTCTCTCTCTAATATATTAATAAATTTTGAAAAAATCATATATATATATATGTATTTTGTATGTCGCCGTCCCCTGCCGTCCCCTAAAAATTGCCCCTTAGGAAACGTCCCGGAAACGCATCCCCTGCCATCCCCCCGTCCCCGTCCCCAACAGGGCATGGAACATAGGGTACAACGCTTTTGGATTGGGTATGCGTATTGGTTCGATCTAGATATCGGTCCAGTCCTAGTTCACCCTCGTGTATGTCCAAGGCACCACTTGGGTTCTTGGGTTCGCAGTGGGGACTCACAGCGAACTCGGATGCCCAAGCGGTACCTTGGGTGTACCTTGGATGAACCCGAGTGAACCCCCACGTGCCCGTAGTTGGGGACACCCAAAAAGTGCCCATTTTGAACAAAAAAAACTTTTGAATAACACACACCCTCCAATGCATAATTTCGTCCTAAAACAAACTTTTTGGTGTTTGCAACTCATTTAACAAACACAAAACACCAAAAAGGCCATTTTTTCTCTCCAAGCTGCCATTGCTTGGTTTTGAAGGTTGCTTCATGTTTTTTTGAAGGTGAGGGCTATGAGGGAGTAAGACCTACACCAAAATGTTAGGAATCACTGCACAAGGAAGATTTAGCCATCAAAGGTGAGTAAATCTTTCATGTTTTTCAAGTTTTTTTTTTAAAAGTAAGTTTTCTAATTTTTTTTTTTAGTAAGTTTTGAATATTTTTTTGAACTTTTTATGCATATAGGGGGTTATAATGCCTTTTTTTTATTTAAATTTTATCCATTGTAGTGTTGTTATTTTAGGTTCATACAAAATGATTGGAAGTTCTAGTTCGGTTGCTTGAAATGCATAGAGTTCTTTGAAATTTGATGCAGCATAGCCTCTTTGGTGACATACAACAATGATACAACAACTTCCTGATGGTGGGGATCTTCTTTGGCGTTGTAGCCATTGTGAAAATGTGTAAGTGCTCATATTTTCGAGTGAAAGCTCACCTATGCGCCATTCCTTTACAAAGAATAATTTTTTTTGTTGGTCCAAATAAAAATGGGTTGCCAAAGGAACAAATATTGGCCTATATTAAAGAACAAGGGGATGCCGAAATGACAAGTAATAGATCGAAGGATTTTGCACATCCTCTTGCCAAAAGAAGCTCAAAAAAACCTCCTAGTGGATTCTCACAACCAGCTGGCCCACATCCTTTCATGCCAATGCCACCATCTTTTGAAGAAGAGAATGTTTTAGTTTTGCAAAACAAAGGCCCATTGGACAAGGCTTTCAAAAATGAAATTAGGGAGGTTGTAGATCAGAGCATTGCTTGTTGCATTATGCAATGGGCTTCCTTTCAACATTGTTAGATCACCTTATTGGCGGGATGGTGAAGACCCTTTGCAATGCACCTCTTGATTATGTTAGTCCTAGGTATGAAAATGTGCAAACCACCTTATTAGCAAAGGAAAAACTTTCAGTAGAGACATCATTGAGAGTAATCAAGGATACATAGCCCAGAATAGATGTGTCCATCATTTCTAATAGGTGTAAAGATTGCAAAAATAGACTATTGATCAATGTTATAGCAGTGTCCACTAAAGGGGTGTTGTTTATGAAGGCAGTAGATTGTGAGGGGCAAGTAAAAGATGCAAATTCCATTGCCAATATCTTCATATAATCCATTGAAATGGTGGGGTTGGAAAATGTTGTCCAAGTCATAATGAACAATGCTAAAAATTTAGGGTAGCTGGGTCTATTGTGGAGGGTACATATAGTCACAGTTTATGGACACCGTGTGCAGTCCACTCAATTTGATATTGCAAAAGATTGGCACACAAATTGAGTGGGTCAAGAAAATCTACATGGAGGGCGAGGAGATCCAAATGTTGTGACTAATCATCATTTTACAAGGCATCTTCAAAACCTTCTCCAAGTTGGAGTTGTTGAATGTAATTTAAGTTTGATTTTTAATATATTTTTTAATTTTGCAATTTTAATTTTTTATTGTTGATTTGTGACATGTACTATTTTTTTACCATGTTAGGTTGCCCAATCTTTATTTGCATCTTGTTGTCCCTAATTTTTGACTTATTAAAAATTGGGATAACCTATCAAAATTTTGATAAAATTTGAATATTTTCTCTTTTAAGGCACGTTTTACGAGGTGCAAAAGTTAGAAAATTTCAGTTTTGGGTCTATAGTCCTTTTGGCTAACATTTTTCACTCACTCTCGTCCGTTTTTGTGAAATTCCGAGTCATTCTTAGTGTGTTTTTGGTCAATTTCGGGTTTTTGGGGCATCACTGCAAGTAGGGGTTTTGGTTTCTTATCACAAGTAAGTGATAGGAACTTTTTGCTCTTATTACAAGTTACTTTTTGTTTTAATTTTAAGTTATAGGAACTTTTTATGCAACTTACAAGTGATAGGAACTTTTTGCTCTTATTACAAGATACTTTTTAAAAAGTTACTTGCAATGACTCTAAAAAGTTCCGATTTCACTTAAGTCACTTGCAATGACTTGAAAAATTTCTGATTTCACTTAAAGTCACTTGCAATGACTTGAAAAAGTTCCGATTTCTTTTATTTTTGCTTGCAATGACTCTAAAAAGTTCCGATTTCACTTAAAGTCACTTGCAATGACTCTAAAAAGTTCCGATTTCACTTAAAGTCACTTGCAATGACTTAAAAAAGTTCTGATTTCACTTAAAGTCACACTTAAAGTCACTTGCAATGACTTGAAAAAGTTCCGATTTCTTTTATTTTTGCTTGCAATGAGTTGAAAAAGTTCCTATTTGAGTTAAGTCACTTGTAATTACTTGAAAAAAGGTCCAATTTCATGAAAATTAACTTGTAAAGTGTCTTGAAAAGCCCAATTTGAGTTTTTAAGCTTGCAATGTGTCATAAAAAACCCGATTTCTAAAAAATGAACTTGTAATGGCCTTTTGAAAACCTGATTTCTCTTGGAGCGAACTTGCAATGAGCATCAAGAAACCCGATTGCAAGTAATAAAGTGTTTTATGTTTCTTTTACTTGCAATTTGTCTTTTAAAACCCGATTGCAAGTCATACCTTTTAAAAAACTTGCAAGACCTTGTATTTCCTCCTACTTGCAATCAAGAAATTACTCTTTACAAGTTGGTATTCACTTGCAATGTCTCTTCCAAAACCCGAATTGCAAGTAAGTCACTTGTAATGAATATTCTATGCTAAGGAACAGTCATACAAAGTTGCAGACCTGAACATGAAGATTTTAAGAATGAACTGGTTTTTCAAGAGGGAAAATCCACACCGTCCTTTTTATTACCATGATTGCCAATACAAAAGAGAGTTAGTTCGTGCATATATAACTAATGTTGAAGCAATTTTGTAGACGGTTTGTGGAGGAGAAGCGGGAAAAGATTGAAAAACTGAGAGAAGACACAACAAAATGGTCAAGTTTTCACACTTTTTGATTAGCGGTTAATGAAGATGAGCAGCACCGTATGTCAAGAGAGAAAACAGATGTCATTCTTAAACAGGTTGTAAAGCGCTTTTCAATAAAAAGGAAGTTACATCTGCATTAGTTATGAATGCTCTCTATAGTGGCTACAAAGCTCTTGAGTGTCAAAATGCAAACAATAAGGGAAAAGTAGAAGTATGGGCTTGTAGGATATATCATCACTTGTTGTTTGTAACTTTGTATAGAAAAAGATGTGTTTGTGTTGGCTGATGATGTGTTATCTTTGCTCGAGAAGGATGCATCTGAATCATTGCCGCCATTGAAGGATGACAAGGGCCCTTAAAATCATACAAAAGATGGAGGTTCAAGTGACGATTTTGGTAGGGACTCTGTTGACTGTGATGAAAAATGTCTCACAGAGTTAGGGAGGAGAATTGTTGAAATGTTTTGTGCTGGCATACTTCTACAACAATCATGTTGAAATGACCTATCAAAAAGATGTTTCCATCAAAATGCAAGAGGAATTGATTCGTGAAGAGAAGCAGCAATAGTCCTAAAGTGCAAACCTTCAGGAGTCTTAGAAGTAAAAAGATAGATCACAGATATGTGCAAGGATAACACAAGAAAGCTAGACAGAGATCTATGAAGAGTAAAGAATAATTGAACAAAATGAAGGACATTCATGCCAAGGGAAAGTGATGATATTTCCAAGAGATCTTTAAAAGGGATATTCTTCATCAAAAGATCTTCTTACCTATGGAAATTAGTAACATGCAAAGGCAGTCCTATACAGGTCTATTGAGATAGGATGGTGAATCAAGACATCTTAGAATTGTGAAAAGGAAAAGACAGTTGATTAAAGAGCAGTTTGTAGCAACATGATGAATTCATTGATAGAGGATGACATATAGTTTACTTCTGTTATGTTTTATGTATTTTGTTTTGACAAGTTACATGTGAAAGCAAAAATTGTAATTGCAAGTGTTTCTTTCACTTGCTTTTTTGTAAAATGTAATTACATGTAAGGCAATTACAAGTCAAAATAGTTTGAGACTGTAACTTTGAATAAGTCAATTGCAAGTAGTTGGTGGTTGAGAGAATTTCTCAAGTTAGTTGGGATCCTCCCACCTTTTTCTCATGACCTCTCTCCTATAAATACTTGAGAGGGTCCTTTGTAATTGATATCTTTTTGGCAAGCAAGAAAACTCTGCAGAATTTTGTACTCATAAAGACTTTGAGCTTTATAGTTGTAAGTTGTTATTTTTCAAGTAATATCAAAGAGTTGGAAATTTCAGACTTTGTGTTGAAGTCCTACTTTGCATCCATTGTGTTCTTATGTCATTTTGGAGCATTACTTTGTGATTATTTGAAGATTGTGTAAGATTGCTAGGGAGAGCTTCAATTGAAATATTTACAGACTTTGTGCTGTGAATGTTGAAGATTGAATTCATAATTTAGAAGTTAAGAAGAATTGCAAGTCTTTGTGCTCGTAATGATTCCCATTCATAGTAGTTAATACATACATCATACTTGTAGACTTTGTGCTGTTTTATGTTGTATATTATCATTAGAATTATCTTTCAAAAGGGTAGATAGGATTGCAGATTTTCAAGACTTTGCGCTTGAGGTTGTTTTCCCGTCCTGAAGGAAGTGACAGAAGTCTTTGAACTTTCAGGAAACTTCATTTCCTTTCTACTGAATTTATTGCAAGCTGCTGTTAAAGTTTATTTAAAAATCCATATTACTTTTTCTGTGAAGAGAAAAGAGTTTAATCTCTTCTGAAACAAGAGGAAAGATTATCGTTCCACCAATATTTGTTTTTAGTTAGTTAGATAGGGGGAGCCTTCCCTTAATTAGGAGAGTTTAACTCACACACTGTGGCTGAAACCACCATTTTGCTAACCCTTACAAGTTTTCAAAATATTCAACCAACACATCTCACACAATCATCTTAAGACGACTTGTGAAGGTGCGAGAGGCCTTGAGTTCTATGGTCATCAACAACCCGTGGAGTGTATGGAGGCAATCAAACATAGAAAGAGCCCAAAAAGTAAAAGCATTGATCATAGATGATGAGTGGTGGGCTTGTGTGGATTATGTTTTGAATTTCACTGAGCCCACCATGAGCATGATTAGGTATGCTGATATTGATCGCCCATGTTTGGGTGAAATTTATGATGGCATGGATTCCATGCTGGAGAAATTAAGAGCAATAATAGATGCCAAGGAACATGACCAAACGAAAACATTTTTGAAAATTGTGCAAAAGATTATTGTTGACTGTTGGAACAAGATGACCACCCCTTTACATTTCTTAGCATTTGCTTTGTTGCCGAAGGATTATAGCAAAGAAATATTTTCACTAGGGTGTGTTGGCGTTTCAATTTACACCTCTAGAATGTGGATTAGAAATGGAAAGCTATGCACAAATAAAGTGCTCTTCAAATTAGGAGGAGAAGCTCCCTCTTTGTTGATGTGGCTTAAAGAAAGTAAACTAAAACTAACTTGCCAATCTTTTTGTTCAGTTAAGAGCACAAGGTTATAAAACTCTAGCGCCATAGCTGAGATTTTCTCATTTGAATTTCAACTACGACTAAGCCTACTCTAGCGACGTTTCTAACCACTCAAGTAAATGCAGAGCTTGAGAGTTAGAAATGAACAAGGAATGATTCTTTGACATAAATACTTAAATAAAATTTCTTCCAACACACATCTACTATACTTTCAATGCAAGCTGAAATAGAGATCATGTAAGCATAACACATAAAACAGAAACCTGAGATAGTAGATCAATGCAAATGATGCATAAGATTTCCTTTTCTCAAATTTCAAGTAACAAAGATGACACTTCTGGGACAGTAGGATTGTAGCAAAATAGGCTTACAGTTTAGCGATCAACTAGAATACATTGACACAAGACACATGAATTGAACAATAACTTGCAGCTAAAAGAGGTTTGCAAACTTGCTCTAACACTAAGTGGACAATACTGAATAACAATTAGAAGGCACTAGTAGGCTCAGGATTTTGTTATCACAAGCATGGTAAAAAATAAATGGGCAAGGCTGTCCTTATTTATACACAAGCAGAGGAGTAGGGAACCCTAAAATCTTGTTGCTTTTTACAATAAGACTTGCCAACATGCAAGCTT
Organism: Sequoia sempervirens; assembly: GCA_007258455.2. Taxonomy (NCBI): domain Eukaryota; kingdom Viridiplantae; phylum Streptophyta; class Pinopsida; order Cupressales; family Cupressaceae; genus Sequoia; species Sequoia sempervirens. The sequence goes on from VDFB02055364.1 coordinate 16,415, forward strand.
TATTTCTAAAACTAAAACAAGATAAGCATCTAACAAACTATGAAAGCAAAAATAAAGGAAAGTGCCAACTATTACAACTTGATTCTTTCTCTTCTCTAAAGAATGGATAAAAATTGAGACAAGAATAGAAAGAAAGCTTGGAGAAAGCTTCTAGTTGACTGCTGCTTTAAATCTCAACCACATTTGCCAAAAAGCTGGAAATTGCCTCTCTATCAGGAGCGTTAATACTATCTATAGCCATATTCCGCTTTTCCAAGATTTCCTCACCTTTTGCAATTGAACTTAGAGAATCTTTGACCTCTTCAGTTGTTTTATGAGTTCTATTCTTGAAAAACATCGCTGCCCCAAAAGATGACTTATTAATTGATAACTTGGCAGCTCTGCAACTTTATGCTTCTGACACTTCTCCTGATTTCCAATGGAAGAGTATTGTACAACTCTTTTCCAATACTTGTCCTTTTGCTCTTAGCACACCCTTTCGCGTTCTTCGACTGAAATGATGATGTTTTCTGTTCATGATGGTATTGAAAAAGCACTTCTCAACTTCGTCCGTTTGGGTAATCATGATACAACACTTGTTTGGCTTTGAATTCATAGGAGAATATTGTATGCTCAAAAACTTGTAGTTTGACTATAAACTAGGCTATGCTCGGACAAGTTTTTCACAAAAGCTAAAAATAACTTGCTGATTTTTCTTTTTCAAACGGGGCAGATTTTTTCAAAAGTAATCTGAGATATGGGTTTTGTAGAGAATCTCGTTGCAAGAAGACCCAAATTGTTCGTTTTTGAAAGTTGTTGATTGCTGGTTGAAAAAGCAGAAACCCTAATTTTTGAATTTTTTCTAAAAAAAGCTGAGAATTGGCTTTTGTGCGAAATCACGTTTTGGATGAACCCAGTTGATCAGATTTTGAAAATACTGAAGATTTCTTGGACATGCATGGTAAAAGTAGGTTCTTGAAAGTTGAATTTTTTTCCAAAGTTGTTGAGAATCATGAACCAAGTTGACCCAGATTGCTGAAATTTGGAAAAAGACGACCCCCTTCTTCTGAAAATTGATGCCCTGGAATTTTGAAGCATGAAAAGGTGAGCCTCTATGTGAGCTGAACTGGAAAATATGAAGAACTCTGAAAAATCACCAAGTTTTAGCCTTCAAATCTTGAAATGAATAAAATTTTATGTTTTCTCTTCTCTTGCTCTTGGACGCCACTTGCAAAAATTTGTGAATAATGACTGCCAAAGACATCTTAATAAGTTTTGAGGAAAAATAAAACGCTTTATTCTCCGCCTTAAATCTTTCAAAGGCAATCTCGAGCAGGTTCATCGAATGTGGCCACTTTTTTGACGTTGAAAGATAAAATTTGGAAAAATTGACTAAGGCATGAAACCTTGGACGCGTTTGGCTAGAAAACTTGGCCAATTTTCTTGAAATTTCAAGTTTTGCTTGTGTTTTGACCCTAGTTTGATCTTGATTTCTGGACGTCAGATTGATCCCATGAATTGGCTGATGATCTTGTTGCGGAGCCTGATCGAATCTGGAGAGATTGTCTTGGAGGCAACTTTGGATAAAAACATCATCTTGACCTTCAAAAACATGGGTGCCCCTGGCTAGCTAGGGCGCCCATGGCTCCCAGTGTTAACCATTTTTGATATTCTTTCAATTTTGTTAATGCTTTCTATCTGTCAGATGAATTCTCCATTCAGGTAGCTTGACTGGCCGACGAAACTGATGACTGGATTCGTTGGATAGCTTGGAGAATTTTGAGGGGGGTCTCCTAGAAGTGATTTCTCCTGAAAGCTGAATTTTGGGCCTCAAATCCTTGGGTGCCCCTGGCTAGCTGGGGCGCCCAACTCATCCAGAGTTAGAATATATTTTGAGATTTTCAACTTTGCTTTTGTCTTTTTCCATTTTGCACAATTTCATCCCTCCGTTTTGTCTTCAATACCTGGTGATTGACAACTCTGATGGATTTGCTGATGATTCTGTTGGAGAGCTGCTTCAAATCCAAAGATAATCTTATAATGTCCCCTTCCAGTTGACATCTCTCAGTGCTTAAGATTAGCCTATTATGTGACCCTCGTAGGCTGATGGGATGGATAGAGGGTTTTGTTGAAGCTTGGCTTGGCTTCAGTTGTCAGAATCTACCAGTTTGGCTTTCGTTCGAGGTCGTTCGGACATCATTTGCTTGACTTGCTATTTTTAGTAAGTGGAGACACTCAGCAGAGCACCCCTGCTATTTTTAGCAGTATGGTTTGGTCGTATGCGGATTCAGTCACTTATCATCTGGCTTTAGATGGTTTGTCGTTTGGACTTGTTTTGAGAGAGATATTAATATTTGTTTGTTAAAATAAATATTAATTAATTAGAGGCTTATATTATAAAGTTATAATATAATTAAATATTATAACTTAAGTGACTTAAAGGAAGGGGTTGACCAACATGAAGAAGGGGCCACTTTTCAATTATATTTTATAATTAAAAGTGCATTCGAAACTTTGGAAAAATTAAAAGAAGAATTCAAACTTTATTTAAATGATGCTTTTTTTGAGAAAAGTCAACCCTCTTGAGAATATAAGGTTTTTCATTGTGAAAAAACATCATTATGTTATGAAATCGAATTTTTGCCAAGTGCTTCTTTAGAGAATAGAGCCTAGGGTTCCAGTTTTCATTCTGCATTGGAGAACGAGCCATCTTCAGTGTCTGCAGTTTAGAGGCTGTGAAATATCAGCTGATTTATTGCTTGTCAGAGAGGTAGCTTCATTCAGAGGTTATCACAGAGCTTATTCAGAGATTACATCTTCAGAGTTTTGATTTGAAACTCTTCCGGGAAGGGTTCTCATTTTAGGCGTCCATTTTTCCAAGCTTTGGACACATCTTATAAGGGCCGTACAAATTCATTATTGCTGTTGCTGAGCCGTACTTTGCTGCTGCTGGGCCGTACCTTCAAGTACAGGCCGTACTTTCCTGTCTTGGGAAAAACGCCTCATCTTGTTGCTTTCTGACTTCACCATTTGGGGTGCCTTCACCTCTGGAATCTTTTGCAAACATCAGGCAAAGGGAGAAGCTGATTTCTATGATGGCCGTACCATTTCATGGGCATCTCAGCTTGCTGCAATAACCAGGTTTTCATCAAAATGTTGTTACTTTTTAATTTGCATGTTATTCGATCTTAAATGTAATCAATCTAGAAGATCAATAAACATTCTGGGATCAATATATCCAGTAGATTCTATCATTTTTAGTATTGTAATATTTTATTTGCATTTTGTAAGCAATTTCTTTCAAAATCGCATTTTATCTGTATATGCAAAAAACCACAAAAAAATCAAAACAAGAAAAAACAAGCAAAAACAAGTAGTTTTCAGAAACAGTGAGAATAGGGGTTTCTACAAATCTGTTGGAGGTAACAAACCCTAATTTGCACTTGTAGGCCCTCAAAAGCTTGGGTGCCCCTAGCTAGCTGGGGCGCCGAACATCTCTAGACTTAACCATTGTGCGAGCATTTTCATCTTCAGACTTTGATCTTCCATTCTCTGTCCTATATTGGATTTGCAATTGTTGGTGACACACGAATTCGATGATCAGGCTGAGATATATACTGGAAAGCTGGCAGAATTCTGAAGACAATGAGCATTTTTGCAAACCCTAATTGTTGGATTTGGTGGCTCAAACCCTAGGCGCCCCTAGCTACCTAAGGCATCCAGAGTTCCCAGACTTAGTTTATTTCTAATATTTTTGTGATTCGTAATTTGCCACTTCTTCAAGACTCCTCCGATTGATTTGAGATTCTGGTTGAGAGATTAATCGGATGGACCTGCTACTGGATTCGTTACGGAGCGAGAAGAATTGTGAACAAAACATCTTGGAGGCAGAAAGCCTAATTCCATCAACTGGTACCTTGAAATGGTGGGCGCCCTTTGTTAGCTGGGGTGCACATGAACTCCACAGATAGTTTTTATTTTTCATTTTTCAATTCTTCCTTTGTTCTTCACTTTTTGCTTCGTGCTCGGTAGTCGGAGACTGAAAAATGACTAAGGCACAGAATCCCAGGTGCCTTGACTGGACTGGGGCGCTTGGACTTTCCAATGTTATCCAAAATTTTGCCATTTTCAAGAATCCTTCAGCTTCCCTCCTTCGTTCTCCATTCTGCGTGCATGTTCATCATTTATCATCTTTTGTCACTCCTTGATCTGTGTAGTGCTTGAGACGTTGAATCTGACACCTGGCAGTTGACCAACCTCCATTAATGACCTTGGAGCTCCTGAAAAAGCTTCTAGAAAAGCAAAATTGACCTCCCCAGGGCAAAACTGATCTTTTGATGATTCTGACTGGACCAGCCTGATGAGGAAGTATTTTAAGCCAATCAAAAACAGTTTGAACCTTGGAAACCAAACTTTCTATTTTTAGAAAATTTTGCCAGCATCCATTTGTGAAGAAACCAAACTGAGATCTGGGTTTTGTAGACTATGTCACTCTGGGTAGATCCAGATCATTAGATTTTGAAAATTTTGAGTTTTTGACCCTCATGCAAGACATGCAATTTCCCAATTTTGACCTTTTTTGACAATTTTAACAAGACTTTTGACCATTTTTTCAAAATGCCTAAGTGTAGCAAAATTTTTAATTTGGGGTACAACAGGGTGCCACCATATAGGGATATGGAGGTTGCTGCTGGCTACAAGGTTGCATTTAGAAAGATATTTTCAGATGAAGATATCCAAAACATTGTCTTGAGTGAGTTTGGCACTTCATATCTTGAAAAATTCAGGATGTTTCCACTCTCCTAGACAAATATAGGAAAAGTGCTGATGAGTGGTGGTGTCTACATGGTCAAGGCTCCATTTACTTGTACCCTCTTGCAATTAAAATACGAGAATGTATCTTTTTTATTTAATTTTTTTCTTGTTTTTGATTTGATGCTATTATGTTATATATTATATTTTTATTTTATAATAATATAGTTTAATAATTTATGTTTAAAGTTTAGAATTTAAAAAATTAAATACTAAATGTTGCATGCAAACTCAACAAGTTGCAAGTTCTTCAGTTGAGCAGAATTGGAGTACATAGTCCATCCACTCGGTCAAGCGCAACTGTTTTGGTGCAAAAAAAACTAGAGGATTTGGTCTATATACACTGCAACCTTCGTCTGTTGTCACATAAGAAACCTGAATACAATGAATGTGTGACAAATAATTGGGATCTAACCCATGAGTGTTCTGATCTAGATGCTACAGTTACATAGCTTGCCAAAGTCTCTATAGATGAGGCAACTTCTGCACTTGACACACCTAGTGGTAGTGGCAATCCAATTGATTGTAGTTCAAATGAAATTGAACCAATTGTTGACCTTGATGCTTTTGATGAAGAAGAATATGGAGACTAATAAGTATTGATTGTAATTTGAATTTTCATTGTGTAGTGACATTTTAAGACTTGTGTATTTTCATTTTTGCAAATTATGAATATGAGGTATTTAAATATACTCTTTATTGGCAATTATGAGTATCATACCCATACCCATATCCATACCCATACCCAAGAAAAATAATTTTCTGTACCACCATATCAGTACTCATACCTGTACCTGAACCAATAACTTAGACTGACGGTACTACCATCTAGTGTTACAATGTTAGTTCACATAAATTCATGCCAAATCAAGATATATCTGCTGTTACAAGTGCTGATATGAATCTAAACTGTTGAAACACCCCCAAAGATACTCCAAATCATGAAATAATCACCCAGCTTGAAAATAGCAACAATATGCCTCAATGATTGATGGATATCTCGTTGATACGGGTCTGTAACACATTGGAAATGATGCTGCAACAGGACTGGACAGCAACAAATGATCCAGTGAACTCACCTAATGACACCCAACTCTCCAACAAGAGCAAAAGAACTGATGTATCTTTTACCAAAACAGCTCCAAAACCACACCAAATCACCTTGCAAAAGAGATATTCAAAGTTTTGAAATGACTTTTAGTCTTATACAGGTCTGAATCAGTAGGTACAAACCCACTTGAAAATCCCATAACTCATTACAAATCCATGAGTTAACTAAAATGAAACTATATATTTCTAATTCTCGGGCGTCGACATTGAGAATGATAGAGGGTTAAAAAGCTGGGCGCTTTAGCCTAGGAAACCCCATGCCACTTGCCAAGCAATTGTATGACCAACAAAGAGGGAATGGTATGGCCAACACTTAGAAATCTCCAAATTTTTTCTACAAACTCTAGAAAAGATCATCGGTCATACCAAAAATATCCGCAACTGAAGACATCAAATACCTCCATGATTAAAACCAAAACTGAAAACTTTGTTTAAGGACAAAGGTGATCTTTGAAATTAAATCACTATAGTCTAGCTAGGGATTATCTTTCAAATCCGAAATTAGAAATCTTGAAAGGGTTTTTCATCCTAAAAAGATTGTGGAAGAATCCAAGTTTAGTCCGATAGCATAACAATATCATTCATTAGCATATCAAAAAATGAGCCCCAATACCTCCTTATATAGCTTTTGGAGGGAAAATATCCAATTTGAAATTATATATTAATTCACTTTTTCCACCAAAAAGACCTTTTAAAAAATTAATATACTTTTTCATGTGAAAAGAGCGCTTATTTCTCCTTGGCATCCTATTTGAGGGACATAAACACCTTTTAAAAAGTTACTACACTTAAGTGGTCAATTTAATAATATAACATTAGAAACTTAAATACATCATTAAAATAATTCATCCAAGTTGCAAAAAGTATTGCAATGATATCGAAATCCAACTCTAACCACATCATGATGAAATTGAGCCAGTAAGATGATGGCCAAAGCTAATTTGATAACTTGCTAAAAATAAATGTGCTCTCCAAGAAGTTTGGAGAACACCCCAAAAGTCAGAAAACACTGCTAAAAGTGTCATTAGGATTTTGACTACCAATTGAGCTCATTGCCATAAATAGAAATCTAGAAATGATAAACCTACTCTCTTTGAGAACTTTGGAGTCCCTTTATCCTTACCAATTAGCCTATGGGAACTTGGAAAATGGGCTAACTATCACCAAATTGACGAGGCGTAGAAGGGGACATTACATTCTTACCTTTAACTTGTATGGCATAACTCTTCTCTCCCTGCTCAATGGTCTATTTCGCAACAATGTCTCGTGGCTCTGGTTTTGATTGTTCTTCTTGCTTCCTAATTTCTTTCTTATCATCTACTTCAAGTTCTAAGTTTTCCTCTTCCTTTCTTGACATTATTATGTAGTTGAATAGACCTTTTTTTTCTAGATACTTCATTTAAGTAACTCCAAATATTCATCAAAGGTGGGAATCTAAAATTATCAAATCACTCCTAATATTGGTCAAGGACTTTGGTGGCCTCAGATTTATAATTCATTCTTTGCTTACGTATTTTTATGTATGTCTCTTGATCATTCCAATAGTGTTCTATTTTCCTATTCATTTACTTTAAGATATCCTCAATTGAATCTCTAGGTTTTTCACTCTGATTTCTCATTATGTTACATTGAAAGTTAGATTTGACTCCGCACACTAGCAAGATCAAAGCTTTGATACTATTGTAATATTCCCAATTAGACAATCTTAGGAAACCAAAAGTAGGTGTCAAACCTTATTGAAATTAATGCTAATCAGGAATATGCCAATATCACAAATTTCTTGTCAATCAAAATGCATTTATGACTAACAAATTCAACCATCTTCAATTCTATTTATGAATTATGAAACCCTCAAATGCTGAAAGTAATCTATCTATTGTAACGACCCAACCTGTTCGTCAAGTAAAAATTTCTTTATTTACATCCTGCGAGTAAATAAATGCTAACAAGTTACTGCAATAAATTTTTTCTTTTCTTTAATGAACAAAATGCCATATCAAATTGCAATAAAGATTCCATTTTATCATAATAACTTCACAAGTACATAAAACAAGAATACATACCTTTACAAACATAGCTCTAGTGAGCTTTAGCACAAATAGTAGTAAGAAGGTCCAGGAGTCTGTCCTTTCAAATCTTGGTACATCGGTCACTCGCTGTGGAGGAGAAACATCACTCGGGCGCTTTTCCGCCAACCATGGACTTATAATGCGGTCCCTTGCACATCTATCATTCGATAGATGGACCTCCCTTTGAACGAAGAGATTGGTAGGGTATTCAATAAGCGACTACCAATTGAGCATAGTGTTGTGTCCTACGTAACTAGGTCCTGTGCATTCAACAACTCTCGAACTAGTATGTAATACAAGATCATGGTGAACTGACAGTGTAGTCTCAACTATCTCACACCTAAGTGGATGTTGTACATTTCACTACTTTGGCCAAAGCATTCTCATTCAGTACTTCGAATGAAGGTCATCTATCACATGCACTAGTCAGGGTCGATTTGATTTAAGGCTTCCTTACACTATGCGTAGGTTTGTCCTTCAATGGATATTACATACCCCAGACATCCTACAACAGACTAAAGTATTAGAAATGAAAGAAGCATAACAAGTAATCACAATTTCCCCTCCTATACTGGACATCTTCATCCTAGGAGTATCTCAAGCTGTCTAAGTTAACCTAATAACTTAAGTTGTGGATCATTACTTGACTCAATGCCTTCATTTCCATTATAGTATTTAGTAACTAATTACAACCACATTCTCCTTATATGGAGATCATACAAATGATGTAAAACACAACAAGTATGCATATTTATCTTTTAAACAATTTACTTCCTTGGTGCAACTATATGCAGTTCATAGAAATATCTAACTATGCATAGATCTCAATGCGAATATCTAACTATGCACAATCAGTAAATGGATTTAGAAAAATATGTAAAGAATTACTATTGAAACAATAGTAGAAGAATATCCCATGCCTGTTTTAAGCTTTCCTCCAACGATGATGGATTGGTCTGTACTTGCAGCACTTCCAGACTACCAACAATCCTTCAAACAAAGCTTTGTTTCTCTTTCAGAAAATGAACACTCAACAATTGATATACAACTGATAAATGATTTCAGCTTCTCAATTATAAACTCAAAAATTATGATGATAGTTGCTCTTTCAGCATGAACAAAAATGACTCTCAGGAATATAGTGAATGATCTCAAAAATATAATAAATCTGCTCTCAAAAATATAATAAATTTGCTCTCAGAAATATAAAGATTGCTCTTAGAAATTGATACGTATTTCTCCAAAGAGTTGCTGTATAGAAAATAAAGAAGAGGTGATTGCGAATGAGGAAGGGGCAGCTATATATAAAGCCCCAGCCCACCAAATTCCTCTTCTACAAGCATGCAAACTGCCAGAACTGTGTTTGAATGATTCAACTTGAAATGTGGCGGGTTTCTAACTCCATACTCAGCCTTCTAGAGGTGAGTCAACCTCTATCATTGACAGCAGATGAAGACTTTATCAAGAAACACATGTTTAATTGACACCTACAGGCATCTCATCCAGTAATGGCAGATTTGATATTTAGAGAGAAATGGTCAATTCCTAAATGAGGAACACTTAGCCTCTTTACCAGGCTTAATCTACAGATCTTCTCAATTGCGTTGGCTTTATTGCAATGTTCCACGGAGTTTCGGGGACGGGGACGGGGGGACGGCGGGGGACGTGTTTCCGAGATGGGAGACGGGGGGCCTAAATTGGGGGACGGCGGGGGGGCGGCGGGGGGGTGGCGCTAAAATACATATAGTACTTGAAAATTAAAACTTAAAAGATTAATAATTTAATTGTCTAAACTCTAAACACAATAACACATTGCAATAATATATCATTTCATTGACATTGGAAATGCAACAAGAACTATATCAATATGTTTCATAATTTGAGTTTCATAATCATGATTCATGAATCATAATTTGATAATTACAATCAAGTATCACTGTATTATCAATGTTCAAACTTCAAACTTCCAAAACAGAGTACAAGTAACAAAATACTGAAAATAGTAAATACTAATAGACTAATAGTAAATCAAAATGGCTCCAGGCTAATGGCCTGATGCTGCTAATGATCTAATCATCTCCAAGCTCCATGCCAATCTCCTCATCACTAGAACTGCTAGACTCCGCATGCTGAAGCTCATCTAAACCAATACCAACCAGCCCTGTCTCTGTAGGATCATCATCTATCTGTGATGGCTCTTCTGGCTCTACATCCCATCTGGCTGCTGGACTCTCCTTGTATGTAGTTGTGTTGCGGTCAACTAGACGTAAGGCACTATGTACAGCCACAAGCTTCTCTGCCCTCCTAGAAGTAAGCCTGTTCCTCTTAACAGAGTGGATGAAGCTATAAGTGGACCAGTTCCTCTCAGCAGCAGAAGAACTAGAAACCTGGGACAGCAAACGAATGGCTAGAGTAGTAATCAAAGATCTAGGCCCATGCATAGTCCACCACAACTTGGGGTCCTCCTCTGACATAGTCTCCAAATCTACCTTGGCCGCCTCTGAATATCCCCAAAGAGTGGCAAATTTTGTCCACTCGGTACGAAGCAAGCTGGCCTCTGTAGGATCATACATTCTGTCAATGGCCTTCATGAACCCTTCCTTCACCTCAGCATCCTCTATAGGTGTTATTCTGCCGGGACGTGGCACATACCACTTCGGGTTCAATGCATAGGCAGCCATGTGTAAGGGAGTGTTGAGCTTCTCCCATCTATGCTGAATGATTGGATAAATGTGCTCGGTGTAGAATTGCATTGTGGGGTCCTTCTCTCGCACTTTAGCCTTCATTTGATCAAGCATGGAATCAATGCACTCGTATACCTCTCCAAGGGAAGGTGCATTAGAGTCCCCAAATCTAATAACCTTGAAGACTGGATCAATGATGGAGACAATATATGTGGCATCAGCCCAAAAGACATCATTCTTCACCACCTCCTTAACCCTCAACCCCTGCTGTGTCTTCGACTCAGGCCATCGGTTCCACTCTGCTGTCATTACCATTACTTGCAATGGCTCTTGCAACTCAAGCATCCTCTCCAAGAGAATAAAGTATGATGCATACCGAGTCTCTATAGGTTTCAGGAATTCCTTCTTGGAGAAGGTTCTGAAAAGTGCATGTGAAGTATGGTGGTTGCAGATAAACATCTGCACATCTCTAGCATCACTCACAATTGATTTGATCCAGCTGATTTTACCCATGTCCTTAAGTGCATTATTCATAGCATGCACACAGCAAGGAGTCCACCAAATGTGTCTATAGGCTGCCTCAACCAACTTCCCTGCAGCTCTACACACATGGGCCGCATCTGTCACTACCTGCACCACATTCTGTGGCCCAACCTCCTCTATGGCATCCTTGAGAATCTGGAATTGATAATGAGCATCCTTGCTATGCCCTGAACAATCAATAGCCCTAAGGAAATAAGGGCCCGCTGTAGATGTGACCATGATGTTGATGAGTGGACGATGCCTAATGTCCGACCACCCATCCATGACTATGCTGCATCCACTTGAGACCCAGGTTCTCTTCATCTTCTCCATCAAAATATTAATCTTGGAATAGTTATGATCCAAGATTGTTGTCCTCAACTTAGTTTCCCCTGGTGGCACATATGATGGTCCCGCCCTTATTACCTTTGACATAGCTTCCTTGTAATAAGGAGAGCGAGCCACATGGAATGGAATGCCATTGGCAAAGAAGAATTTGCCAATAGCATCATCTGCCTCATCCTTTGCTTGTGCATTGAATAAATCTGCCAATGGATGTGAACTTGAAGATGCCACTTTACGTTTCCCCTTAGGCTCTCCTACACATGAACTGAATGGATTTGGTGGCCTTTGACTCTGCAAAGTAGAAGTAGAAACTGCTGCAATCTGATCAGCCTTACTCCTATGTGCCAATGTAGCTGTCATAGGTGTTGCTTCCTCATCCGAACCCCATAATTTTAAAATTTCAGCTCTATACTTTGCATTGTTTTCCACCTTCTTACAAACATCTACACCTTTGCCTCGAATAAGAAGAAAGTGAGAATTAGTTCTAGTAATGCTCCCAAACCAGTCAAGATGACAAAGATGGCACACCCACTTTCTAGTGCCCCCACGTGACCCAGGCTGTTTCGGCATCTTAGTTGCAAATTGTTTTAATGGTGATTTTGGATCAAAGGGGCCCTTGGCATATTTTTGGAGGATTTTTGAAGGGCATTTATCTTTGACTCTTCTACTCTCAATAGAACCTGCTTCAGCTTGAGTCTGAGTATTTGAGTCATGTTCACCCTCTTCTACTTCTATTTGAAATTCTGAATCATCAGATTCATTTTCACTTCCACTTCCACTTCCAATTTCTGCTTCAACCTCCTCACCCTCAACCTCATCGCCACTTCTATTGATTGAACTCATTATGATAATCAGATAATGTCAAATGAGGCTGCAAAAAAGATTTAAAAACAAAATCAGACCTCTATAATTTATTGCAAAAGATGAAATCATGAAAATAAAAAAACAATATGATGTTATCACTTATCATTTATCAATGTTATCATGTTTCCAACTTTCCATTTCAAAGTTTTTAACTTTTAAATTTTAAATTGACAATGTGCCTCAAAGAGATGTCATCTAATGGAATGCAATGATTGGAGGAATTTTGTTTGTGAGTGTGAAGTTTTATACTTCATTTGATGAATTATTATTTTACAGTGGCAGCCGCAGGGTTTACTTTTTCGAATTGAGACTATAGAGGAATTTTGTCAAATGTTGTAATTACTAATTGCAAACTTGCAACTGCCTTGTAGACATGTATGCAAAATCAAAAATGCCAAAATGTGGAAGCATAGACGAGACATGTGAACTTTTTTAGTTTTTATTTTTTGACAGTGTGCCTCAACTTCAAGGCTCAAAGAGATGTCATCTCAATTCAAAATTTCAAATGGAATGCAATGATTGCAGGATATGCAGTTGCCGTTGCGAACATGTGAACTTTTTTACTTTTTGACAGTGTGCCTCAAGGCCCTCAACTTCAAGGCTCAAAGAGATGTCATCTCAATTCAAAATTTCAAATGGAATGCAATGATTGCAGGATATGCAGTTGCTGTTGCAGTGTGCAACAGCAACTGCATATCCTGCAATCATTGCATTCCATTTGAATTGAGATTGCAGGATATGCAGTTGCTGTTGCAGTGTGCAACAGCAACTGCATATCCTGCAATCATTGCATTCCATTTGAATTGAGATGACATATTGACATCTCTTTCAGCCTTGAAGTTGAGGCACACTGTCAGAAAGTAAAAAAGTTAAACATGTCTCGGCTATGCTTCCACATTTTGGCATTTTCATTTTGCAAATTTGCATACATGTCTACAGGGCAGTTGCACTTGCAACTACAACATCTAACAAAATTCCTCTATAGTCTCAATTCAAAATTCAAATGGAATGCAATGATTGCAGGATATGCAGTTGTTGTTGCACTGCAACAACAACTGCATATCCTGCAATCATTGCATTCTAATTTCTGATTCCATTTATTTGCTCATACTCATAGAGATGTCCGCTCATGGAATGCAAATTATGCAATGGTTGCAATTATTATTAATTTATTTGCTAACTCACAGAGATGTCCGCTCATGGAATGCAATGGTCGCGCTGCTTGCAGTTGCAATTATTATTAATTTATTTGCTAACTCACAGAGATGTCCGCTCATGGAATGCAATGGTCGCGCGGCTTCTGCAAACCCCGCGACCATTGCATTCCATGAGCGGACATCTCTGTGGCGCTCAAAAAACCAGGTTTCAACGTTTTGCATACAATGAAAATGAAATCGCGAGCCAAAATGAAGGGTTCAAAAAATGAAATACCTCAAATGCAGTCGAATGCACCAGACTCCATTCAAAAAACCCTGCGGCTGCTATGTAAAATGATATAATTTCATCAAATGAAGTATAATAAAACTTAGGTTAAAATGTTTTTAACTTTTTCAATTTTTTAACCGGCGTTTCCATCGCGTTTCCATGGCGTTTCTGTGCGCAAAAGTCAGGGAAACGTCTCCCTTCAGGAGGAGACGGCGGGGGGACGGCGGCGGTACGCGGAGACGGCGGAGGGACGTTTCCCAGGCGTCTCCCCGTCTCGGAAACGTCCCCGTCTCCGAAACGCGGTGTTTTTCGGGGGGGACGCGTCCCCGTGGAACACTGCAATTTATTGATGAATTTATCATCTCATTCACCATTTTCGATGCTCTTCACCAGATTTCCCTGTGATTTTCCAGATTTTTCACCATTTTTGAACAGATTTTCCAGATTTTTACCAAAATTTCAAAAAATCTTTGAATCGATTTTCTGAGAGTTTCGATGCTCGTTTCGAACTTCTGAGTGCGTTTTCGAAACTCGTGGCCCTTCTAAAAATAGAAACTTTCTAAAAATAGAAATTTTCCAAAAATAGCAACTTTCCAAAAATAGACCCTAAAAAATAGGGATCCCAGAATTGCCCAAAAGTGCCAAAAAGGTAGGTCCTAAAAAATAGGGGCCCGGGGTGAGAAACCCTAAAAATTTGGAAGTGTCAGAATCGACCGAAACGACAGTCGATCTTCGTCTCCCAGGCCTTCTAAGCATGATGGTGACGTTTATTCAGTAATCCAGGCGAAAATTCACTAACTCGACTCGGGTAACCGTTCAAAATTAAGACTCAAAACCCCCAAACGAAGAGCAGACAAAACGAGGCACGCGAAAGCAAAACCCTAAAAAGCAAACAACAAGGGTCCCCATTTGCAATGGGGCGAGGTGTGAATTAGGTCACAACATGACCTAGAACATATATCTTGTAGGCTTTTGATGTCTCACTGTAGCCCACAAATATTCCGTTCTTGCCAGAAGGCTCCAACTTAGTTCTCTTTTCTTTTGGAACATCAACATAGATAGGACATCCAAAGATCCTCAAATGACTAACCTCAGGCTTCTTCCCTGTAAAGGCTTCTTCCGGAGTCATATTCTCCAAGACCTTGTGAGGACTTCTATTCTAAACATATACTGCAGTCCTAGAAGCTTCTGCCCATAAGAAGGTTTGTAGATTCTAATCATGAATCATGGCTTTTGCTGCTTCCACGATCATCCTATTCTTTCTCTCTGCAAAACCATTATGTTGAGGATTATAGGGAACACAAAACTCCCTCTTAATCCCAGTATCAACACAGAAATTTCAAAAGCTACCAGAGGTGTATTCTCCTCCATTATCAGATCTGAGGATCTTGATTCTTTTACCGGAAAGATTCTCTACAAGAGCTTTGAACTCCCTGAACCTTTCTAACACTTCCTCAGACTCTTTAGTTTTCAAAAAATAAATCCAAGTCTTTCTAGAGTGATCATCAATAAAAGGAACATAATACAAGAAACCACACGAAGAAGGAACAGACATAGGTCCACATAAATCAAAATGAATAAGGTCTAAAATACACTTACATCTACTTTCTCTACTATGGAAAGGAGCTTTTGAATTCTTACCCATAGCACATCCTTTGCAAGTTCCTTCATGCTCCTAATTGAACTTAGGAAGTCTTGTGACCATCTTCTCCATGATAGGTGAGGCTCGGAAGTGGAGGTGAGCCAATCTTCGATGCCATAGATCACACAGGCTTGAAGAATCATGAACTAATGCTTGTAGAGGACGCATACATAGCCTATAGAGGCTGTCATGTCTAACACCAATTACTTGAGCATCCTTGAAACTGGAATTCTCCATCCACACAAGAACTTTTCCTTTGGAGAAGGCAACGTGATATCCTTTATCTTCTAGAGCTGAAATGAAAATGAGATTGCGCTTGATTCCCAAAACATAAAGAACATCTCTCAACTGAAGTGTAATGCCGGAATCCAAATGAAGAGTAGAGGTCCTAATCCCTTTCACGGAGTAGCCAGCATCATCTCCGATAATAACTTGTTCGGAAGAATCCTTCTCCACCAAACTTGATAAGTGCTCCTTAAATCCGGTAATGTGTCGAGAAGCACCACTATCGATCAGCCAAGTGTCGGTATCTGTAGGAACATTGCTTGACAATGCTGAATAGAACAAGTATTCACATGAATCCTTCTGTGGAGAAACATCATCAACATCTGCAATGGTGGCTTGTTGCTTGGGTCTAGTTGGACAATGCTTAGCAAAGTGGCCAAACTTAACACACCTAAAGCATTGAATCTTGGACATGTCTCTCTCCTTCTTGGAGGCAAGTGTATCATCATTTCCTTTATCTCGATTCCTCTTGAAGAATCCTTTCTTTCCATCTTTTCCTTTCTTCTTCGAAGCATGGGAGGCGAGAACATGAATATCTTCATCCTTTGAACTTTGACCAACGCCTCTAGCCACCAACCTTGATTCTTCTTGAATGCAGTCTACCCTTAGACGATCAAACTTAAGCAATTTTGATATTGCATCAATTCCCTGAATGAAAGATTCCTAGGACAAAGGAAGACCATTGAGAGCAAGCATAGTCAAGTCTTTGTTGTCAACCATATGGCCAATTGTCAAGCGTTGATCTCTCAAATCTAAAATCCTCATGAAGTATGCAATCACTGATTCTCCTTTCGCCATCTTCACATGGTGTAGTTGTTGCTTCAGTGCAAGTGCCCGGCTGGTATTGTTGATTTCATACATTTGTTCCAATGTTTTAAACATGTCTCTTGCAACGGAATCAACCAACATTTTCATACTTAGAGACAATAGGAATGATATGATCCTTAACGAAATCAACCAACATTTTCATTGCCTTGATATCTTTCTTCTTCCACTGCAACTTCTCTTCTTCCTCCTCAGGTTCAAGAACACTGGACTCCACAAACTCACCCAAGTCATTCTCTTGCAAGGTAAGCATGATCCTCAATCTCCATGATGTGAAGTTGGAAGCTCCCTCAAGTCTATCCTCAATCTTCAAACCGTTCACCATCTTGACTAAGGTAGGGATAGACAAAGAAGTATAAAGAAGAGAATAGAGTATCACTGTAAGAACAAATCTGATCACGATCTCCTCAAACCCGCTCTGATACCATGTTAAATTTACTGAACAGATTAAGTGCACAGAAAATTAATTCAAAATCAGACACAAAGACACAGCAGATACCCTGGGAAAACCCTCCTCTTGAGGGAGAAAAACCCAACAACAATATATCACTTATATATTGAACAATAATGAAGTCTCTTTTACAATAGAGGCTAAATATGAAAGGCCTAACACAAGCTCTTCAATCTGAAGCAATACAAAGATAATCTCAACCAATAGTTATATTGATTTTCCTTTGATAATAAACTCGAACTGCCTTGAGAGAACTCGCACTAGAAATGAATGTAAGAACTGAACTAAATGATGAACAATGAGATCCAATCGAGCATATATACACAATGGAAGGGAGGGAGGTGTCTCTTCACAAATGAGTCGGCCTCAAGTAGAGTCGCGCCACCTCAAGGTCGGCAATTACAAAACATTTTGAGTCTTCATTAATTGTGTCTCTTCGTTAGTTATGCCAGCCTTAACAATAATCGATCCACATAATAAATATTAAATATTTTTTAGTGAAAGACGTATCTCTTCATGCGTCTTGAGTCGGCCAAGATTGATTATTATAAATATAATTCAAATGGCCGTTTTAGGCTATATTTGAATTACCTCGAAATGCGGATCTGGAAGCAACCCGACGCTGCTAAAACATCAGCAATATATTATATTTAAAATTATAGATATATATTATAATTATATTAATATATATATATATATATATATTAATACTCGGGTATTTAAAATATATATATATGTTTAATATATTTAAAGCTATAATAGTATTGATATAATAAAATATATATAATATTAATCTCTCAATTGTGAAAATCAAATTATTTTCTAAATTGATCTCACTTAGAAAATCGACTTATTTCCTAGTAATTAATATTTTCCATTTAAATAAACGAATCGGGCTATTCATATTTTATTTGATTTAAAATGAAATCACTTAACATTTGAATCGGACCCTTTCTATTCAATGAAATATTTTACCATTCAAACTAAGGGAATCAGGTTATTTCCTATTCAAATAAATATTTATTATTTTAACTTTGGAGTTGAGAATCGATATAATTTCATAGTAAGTCATTTTGTGAAAACTTTAATCCAAAATATGAAAACCGAAATATATCAATCGATATGATTTACTTTAATCATTTGAACTTTGGAAAATAATGCGAATATATCATATACACCTATTAGACTTTGGCCAAGATAAAATATTTGAATAAATTCTAAAGTTTAAGCTATGCGACAGGAATTGAAATTATTCTTGCGCCTGAAGAAGTCGCGCACCCGGAGAGAAGCCTGCATACACATTTGACCAGGTTTTGGCAATAAAGCAGTGTTCCACGGGGACGCGTCCCCAACCACCGTTTGAGCGGGGGCGTTCAGGCGAGAGCACTTCGGAAGCGTCCCTCGCCCGTCTCGGCGTACGCGTCGCGTCTCCTCCACGAGAAGCGTTTCCACGACTTTAACACATAAGCGCCAGCGGAAGCAGCGGTAAACGCCGGTTAAAAAATTGAAAAAGTTAAAAACATTTTAACCTAAGTTTTATTATACTTCATTTGATGAAATTATATCATTTTACATAGCAGCCGCAGGGTTTTTTGACTGGAGTCTGGTGCATTCGACTGCATTTGAGGTATTTCATTTTTCGAACCCTTCGTTTTGGCTCGCGATTTCATTTTCATTGTATGCAAAACGTTGAAACCTGGTTTTTTGAGCGCCACAGAGAGATGTCCGCTCATGGAATGCAATGGTCGCGGGGCTTGCAGAAGCCGCGCGACCATTGCATTCCATGAGCGGACATCTCTGTGAGTTAGCAAATAAATTAATAATAATTGCAACTGCAAGCTGCGCGACCATTACATTCCATGAGCGGACATCTCTGTGAGTTAGCAAATAAATTAATAATAATTGCAACCATTGCATAATTTGCATTCCATGAGCGGACATCTCTATGAGTATGAGCAAATAAATGGAATCAGAAATTAGAATGCAATGATTGCAGGATATGCAGTTGTTGTTGCAGTGCAACAACAACTGCATATCCTGCAATCATTGCATTCCATTTGAATTTTGAATTGAGACTATAGACTATAGAGGAATTTTGTTAGATGTTGTAGTTGCAAGTGCAACTGCCCTGTAGACATGTATGCAAATTTGCAAAATGAAAATGC
Source organism: Sequoia sempervirens (assembly GCA_007258455.2). Lineage (NCBI taxonomy): Eukaryota > Viridiplantae > Streptophyta > Pinopsida > Cupressales > Cupressaceae > Sequoia > Sequoia sempervirens. The sequence goes on from VDFB02055364.1 coordinate 35,593, forward strand.
CAAAATGTGGAAGCATAGCCGAGACATGTTTAACTTTTTTACTTTCTGACAGTGTGCCTCAACTTCAAGGCTGAAAGAGATGTCAATATGTCATCTCAATTCAAATGGAATGCAATGATTGCAGGATATGCAGTTGCTGTTGCACACTGCAACAGCAACTGCATATCCTGCAATCTCAATTCAAATGGAATGCAATGATTGCAGGATATGCAGTTGCTGTTGCACACTGCAACAGCAACTGCATATCCTGCAATCATTGCATTCCATTTGAAATTTTGAATTGAGATGACATCTCTTTGAGCCTTGAAGTTGAGGGCCTTGAGGCACACTGTCAAAAAGTAAAAAAGTTCACATGTTCGCAACGGCAACTGCATATCCTGATTTCATTGCATTCCATTTGAAATTTTGAATTGAGATGACATCTCTTTGAGCCTTGAAGTTGAGGCACACTGTCAAAAAATAAAAACTAAAAAAGTTCACATGTCTCGTCTATGCTTCCACATTTTGGCATTTTTGATTTTGCATACATGTCTACAAGGCAGTTGCAAGTTTGCAATTAGTAATTACAACATTTGACAAAATTCCTCTATAGTCTCAATTCGAAAAAGTAAACCCTGCGGCTGCCACTGTAAAATAATAATTCATCAAATGAAGTATAAAACTTCACACTCACAAACAAAATTCCTCCAATCATTGCATTCCATTAGATGACATCTCTTTGAGGCACATTGTCAATTTAAAATTTAAAAGTTAAAAACTTTGAAATGGAAAGTTGGAAACATGATAACATTGATAAATGATAAGTGATAACATCATATTGTTTTTTTATTTTCATGATTTCATCTTTTGCAATAAATTATAGAGGTCTGATTTTGTTTTTAAATCTTTTTTGCAGCCTCATTTGACATTATCTGATTATCATAATGAGTTCAATCAATAGAAGTGGCAATGAGGTTGAGGGTGAGGAGGTTGAAGCAGAAATTGGAAGTGGAAGTGGAAGTGAAAATGAATCTGATGATTCAGAATTTCAAATAGAAGTAGAAGAGGGTGAACATGACTCAAATACTCAGACTCAAGCTGAAGCAGGTTCTATTGAGAGTAGAAGAGTCAAAGATAAATGCCCTTCAAAAATCCTCCAAAAATATGCCAAGGGCCCCTTTGATCCAAAATCACCATTAAAACAATTTGCAACTAAGATGCCGAAACAGCCTGGGTCACGTGGGGGCACTAGAAAGTGGGTGTGCCATCTTTGTCATCTTGACTGGTTTGGGAGCATTACTAGAACTAATTCTCACTTTCTTCTTATTCGAGGCAAAGGTGTAGATGTTTGTAAGAAGGTGGAAAACAATGCAAAGTATAGAGCTGAAATTTTAAAATTATGGGGTTCGGATGAGGAAGCAACACCTATGACAGCTACATTGGCACATAGGAGTAAGGCTGATCAGATTGCAGCAGTTTCTACTTCTACTTTGCAGAGTCAAAGGCCACCAAATCCATTCAGTTCATGTGTAGGAGAGCCTAAGGGGAAACGTAAAGTGGCATCTTCAAGTTCACATCCATTGGCAGATTTATTCAATGCACAAGCAAAGAATGAGGCAGATGATGCTATTGGCAAATTCTTCTTTGCCAATGGCATTCCATTCCATGTGGCTCGCTCTCCTTATTACAAGGAAGCTATGTCAAAGGTAATAAGGGCGGGACCATCATATGTGCCACCAGGGGAAACTAAGTTGAGGACAACAATCTTGGATCAGAACTATTCCAAGATTAATATTTTGATGGAGAAGATGAAGAGAACCTGGGTCTCAAGTGGATGCAGCATAGTCATGGATGGGTGGTCGGACATTAGGCATCGTCCACTCATCAACATCATGGTCACATCTACAGCGGGCCCTTATTTCCTTAGGGCTATTGATTGTTCAGGGCATAGCAAGGATGCTCATTATCAATTCCAGATTCTCAAGGATGCCATAGAGGAGGTTGGGCCACAGAATGTGGTGCAGGTAGTGACAGATGCGGCCCATGTGTGTAGAGCTGCAGGGAAGTTGGTTGAGGCAGCCTATAGACACATTTGGTGGACTCCTTGCTGTGTGCATGCTATGAATAATGCACTTAAGGACATGGGTAAAATCAGCTGGATCAAATCAATTGTGAGTGATGCTAGAGATGTGCAGATGTTTATCTGCAACCACCATACTTCACATGCACTTTTCAGAACCTTCTCCAAGAAGGAATTCCTGAAACCTATAGAGACTCGGTATGCATCATACTTTATTCTCTTGGAGAGGATGCTTGAGTTGCAAGAGCCATTGCAAGTAATGGTAATGACAGCAGAGTGGAACCGATGGCCTGAGTCGAAGACAGAGCAGGGGTTGAGGGTTAAGGAGGTGGTGAAGAATGATGTCTTTTGGGCTGATGCCACATATATTGTCTCCATCATTGATCAGATTCCATTGATTCCATGATCCATCCATTCCATTGTCAATCCATTCCTTCCTCCTTCTTCCATTAATTTCCATTGTCCATGCCACGATCCAGTGAGAGATCTTTGAGGGTGAAGAGATTCATGAAGACCATTGAGGTCTTATGATCGAGGAGACCAACACTTACTTGATGCAGTGAGACAAAATTGCCTCTTTAGGGATATTCAGGCTGACCAAGGTAGATTCGGGGGAACTATGTCGAGGGAGGAGGACCCAAGTTGTGGTGGACTATGCATGGGCCTAGATCTTTGATTACTACTCTAGCCATTCGTTTGCTGTCCCAGGTTTCTAGTTCTTCTGCTGCTGAGAGGAACTGGTCCACTTATAGCTTCATCCACTCTGTTAAGAGGAACAGGCTTACTTCTAGGAGGGCAGAGAAGCTTGTGGCTGTACATAGTGCCTTACGTCTAGTTGACCGCAACACAACTACATACAAGGAGAGTCCAGCAGCCAGATGGGATGTAGAGCCAGAAGAGCCATCACAGATAGATGATGATCCTACAGAGACAGGGCTGGTTGGTATTGGTTTAGATGAGCTTCAGCATGCGGAGTCTAGCAGTTCTAGTATGAGGAGATTGGCATGGAGCTTGGAGATGATTAGATCATTAGCAGCATCAGGCCATTAGCCTGGAGCCATTTTGATTTACTATTAGTCTATTAGTATTTACTATTTTCAGTATTTTGTTACTTGTACTCTGTTTTGGAAGTTTGAAGTTTGAACATTGATAATACAGTGATACTTGATTGTAATTATCAAATTATGATTCATGAATCATGATTATGAAACTCAAATTATGAAACATATTGATATAGTTCTTGTTGCATTTCCAATGTCAATGAAATGATATATTATTGCAATGTGTTATTGTGTTTAGAGTTTAGACAATTAAATTATTAATCTTTTAAGTTTTAATTTTCAAGTACTATATGTATTTTAGCGCCACCCCCCCGCCGCCCCCCCGCCGCCGTCCCCCCGCCGTCCCCCCGCCGTCCCCCAATTTAGGCCCCCCGTCTCCCATCTCGGAAACACGTCCCCCGCCGTGCCCCCGTCCCCGTCCCCGAAACTCCGTGGAACATTGGATTTTATCCATTTTAATCAAAATGCCTTATTGAAGCAAAACGTTTATTTTGGGTACAACACTCATATGAGTTTTTTTGTATTGTGTTAAGTTTCAAAGCTAAAACCTTGTCTTTTCTTGTTGGTCCATACTGTGTGTTGTTGTTTCTCTTTGCGTCTTTGTAGATCAGCAGGTATGACCTTAAAGCAAATTCACAAAGGCAAAACAATGAGTAATTACAGGTAAAGTGAATTTCAAAGTTGAAATGCAACCCTAATGTTCAATGCACACCCAATTGAGGGTGAGCACCCTACCAAAAGAAAGTTTTTCTTGCATAAATCGGCTAAGGTAGGAGGTCAAGGGTACACCTTTGTGAAGGAAATGGCATTTTTACTCTAAGTACAAAATCCCACTATTAGGTGCACAACTGGTAAGGTGGAATTAGGTTGACTTGTAATAAGGATTGATTCCCATTGATAGTGCACACCAATATAAAGAGGAATTATTTTGATTTTTGAAAGTTGCAAGCTTGCATTGTTAGGGGTGCAATCGACAAAGGGAAAATGAGCACTCAAGTTTGAGTTAGAATTGCATTTTTAGGTATGCACCTAACAAGGTAAGAAGAACACTCGAGGTTAGTTTTGGAATACAGTAGACATGTGTGCAGTTGTCTAAAGGGATAGAGTTTTAGGATAAGAAATGTCAAAATTGTACTATCAATGACCAGTCTTAGTAAGAGAATTAAGTTGTGAGCTTTAAAGAAAAAAAATTGCTAACACATGATCACATATGCACACCTTTGAGTGGGAGTTTTGTTTCAAGGTTTCAGTTCAGAT